>VZDJ01000102.1:374596-433712 GCA_008694505.1 Cyanoderma ruficeps | reverse complement strand
ATATATATATATATATAATTGAAGGTCAAAACTGGGAAGTCTAGGCAAAATTCCTGGAGCAAAAAGACTGTGCTGCCAGACTGAAGTGGTGACGGCAGATGCAGATTGGTACCCCCAAAATAAGTTTGGGATCAATTAGCTTTTATCCCATGTACTTGCAGTGGATAAACCAGACTTGATTTTATCCCTCAGTTAACACCTTGGTGATTGCATAGGTCTCCATGACAAAAAGAGATAAAAGGCTCTTCTTGGAGCTCCAATCTCCATAGAAGATTTATGCTTTTCTTTAGTTATTCAATAAATGTGGTGATTTTTCGCTTGGAAACAAATTCTTGTAGGTTCAGGAATTTGGGAATCTGTGCAATTCTATTTATGAGCAGGATTACATGGTAATGATTTAATTGATGGTTGAGCATGCAGACAAACCATGCATAAAAGATCTTTTCAATGATTATATCTTCTCATGGAGCAACAGGTTTTTGTAATTTAAGTTCCAGACAGTAATTACAAACCAGATGCTATTTTGGGCACAGTCTGCAGCACACCCTTGGTACTTACTAGGAAATTCAAAACAAACACAAAGCCACTGCTGGAACACTTGAGGCAGAAAGGTGAATTAAACTGAGGTAATGTGGTATCACACATGAATAAGAATATTGTATATATTATTATAATAACTTCTGCCTGGGGTCACTGTCATGGAGCATGAGTGGTTTGGGTGGAATTACTTTTTTCTTTAGTGTTTTGCATTGAACCTTCTGTGTCAAAAAGTTCAGGTTTTATTTGCAGATATTGGGTGCTTGCAAAAGAAGGGATTAATTGTTTCCTGATTTGGAGATTTGACCTTGGTGGGAACTCAGGCACACACTGGAGCTGATCCCTGCAGTCCCCACCTTGCCATGCAAACAGAACACACTGATAAAAATTGAGGCTTGGCAGCAAACTGTGAAAGCCATTCCTGTAACAGGATGTTAGGAGAGTCTGGATAAGAGAAATATTGCAGTTTTGGAAGAAGATAATGCCACACTGAGAAATGTGAGATGTTTTACTTCTGTGAGGAGGAGCCAGGAGTCCTTAGGACTGAATACAGGACGTTTTGCATTCTCCACACACTGAAGTGCTACTGACTGCTCTTAAACCCTGAAATGTGGGGTTTACTCAGGCAGCCAAAACAAATAGTGATTTACAACTTTTTTTTTTTTTTTTTTTTTTNGTCACAAGTAATTACCCTTCTTGAAACAGTTCGCAGCAGGTGCCAAAGGGGAAAGGAAATTAACACAGAGCTCTAAGTGCAAATCTCCTTTCCTTAGAGATCCTTTCTCCTAAGGACAGCAGCATTAGAGTTTGCTATGCCTTTGGTTTAAATAAAACTTCCAGAAGATATTTCTCAATTAATTGTTGTTATTTGGACAGCTGGATAGTTGTGCCTGTTCCCCTGAATCCTCTGTAACTCCTTTTATAAACACAGCTCTCTCACTTGTCTATTTGCTCTCTGTGTGGCTGAACATTACATTAGACAGGTGTCAGAATGTTCTGACATCTCAAGCTGTGCTATGGCCTCAAACATTTTATTAAGGTACTTATTCAAACACCTGAAGACACCAAATGTTTGATGTCTTTAGGAACAGACATGAGTAGCTATTGATTTTGTGATTTGCTGTCACCTTGGATGTTGCAGCATTCATCAAAAGTGTTTCAGGCCTGGCCATTACTATTAACTGATTAAATTGAAAACTGGCAACTTAATTCTATCATATCCTCACATTCTGTAGCAGCCCTTATGTCCCTACAACTTCGGACTGTTACCTGAAGAGAAAATACACACCTTTGTGATGGAAATGTTATTGCTGTGAGGTGAGTGGCAGATGAAATGTGAGTAAAGGTTGAAACAGCTCATTACCAGCCTTGTCTGTTAGACCTGGGCTCGCTGGGAGAATTTATATGTGAAGAATGAGAACAACTGAACCCATTTGTCCAGTAAAAATCACTGAGGGAAAGATTCTGATGACAGGAGGAGGCAAAAAGGCAGATATCAGAACTAGAAAAACAACAACAACAACAACAACAATAATAATAGCACCGCTTGACAATTAAAATGAAAACCTGTCTGGCAGATTTTATATTTTTATTTTATATTTTTTATATCTATATAAATATAAAACATGATATCTGTATCTTTTATATCTATATCTATAACTTGGTCGTTATTTCTACTTGCAATGGAATTTCCAAGGCAAAGCGTCTCAGATCTTGCCTGAAAAGCTGCAGAACTTTTGAAGGTTTAGCTGAAATACGCTGCCCTGTCTTGGCAGGGCGAGGGCAGAAAAGGGGGTGGGACAGAGTGGCACTCCAGATCTCAGGCAGATTGAAGGAAATGGAAAAGCCTTTCAGCAGAGCCCTGCACCCAATCATAAAGATGCTCCTGATAAAAGGAATGTTTTGTGGTTTTTTTGAGTGATCTCAACTTATTATTTGGAACAATGAATTTTTATTTAAAATGGATTTTTAGTAAGAGTAGGAGGAAGTTACTCCCTGTCCTTCCTCACCAAGAGATGATACAGCTCCAATGTCATATTGGAAATTGCTCCTTCTGTTTCAATCCACTTTAACTTTTCAACTAGTTTAAGTAGTGCAGAAAGGGAAGAACTCTTGAGGCATTTGCAAACAATTGGGTAAAGATGCAAGAAATGAAATAATTTGGGGAAATCTGACAGAAAACCTTAGCTCCTGCTAAGAATAGCAAAACTTATTTTGTTTATTGTCCAAAATTGTACCTGTATTTCTAATTGATTCAGGGCCAGACTTAGAAAAGATACTCTGAGGACTTACTGTTCTTTTCCTGAAACATGGTCTATATTAAATCCATTAGGAGTGAAAGGAAAATGCCAACATGTTTGGAGGTTCTGAAGTGAGGAAATGCCAGTATCAAAGGTTGTTTTCTGGCGGATGGAAGAGACGTTTCTACCGGAACAGCAAATATTTGGAATTGAGTTTCACTAAAATACAAAAAATGATCGAAGAGTTGGAATTTTTTCTAAGCTATGTGATTATTCTTCAAATATTAACTAGGTTTTTTTAGTACTATTTTATGTTGAGAATTATATATATATATATTTAGGAAGGCAAAAGTTATTGAAAAGGATGCAGACTGTTGCATTTTGAAAAGATGGTTATTAAAACTATATTCAATTTTTGGGAGACCTAATGTAGCCAAACTCCATTTAATATATTGTTTTAAAACTCTTTTTGTGTCAGTTACCAGGATATAAACGACAGGATTACAGTAACATTCTTGAAACATAATTTTGCCTGCTAAATTGAAAATTACAAAATAAAGGTTCAGTGTAGAATTTGTTGTTATCATTAAGAATGGTTTTTCCAACAAAAATATTTTTTATTGACAGTTTTATCTTTGGGTGAAGATCTAACACTAGATCCTCACCCAAATAAGTTAATAAGTTAGCTTATTGACATTTCTGACACTTTTAAATGATTCTTTAATATTAGACAGCGTTAGTCAAGCTCTTTAAACCTGTTCAGGCACTTCTGATGTCTTGGAACATCTACAGATTTTTCCTACATGTGCTGGTATTGGAACATGAATTCACCAAATGTTTTTTGGGATGTTATTAAGTGGTTTAAAGCCATGATCTTTTGGATGGGATGCTGGGCTAAATTGAAGCGTGTGGTTAATTAATATGGGGACGATAAATGCATAAGTGCACCCAGAGAATTATGTGATTCTATTTAAATGGCAATATAAGAACACCAATGAGGGAAAAAACCCCATGTTACTTACATGAGAAACCTCTGTTAGGGCCCACTGTGACAAATTCCAGTGACAATATTGTCAGGGGTGAATGGAATTAGTTCTCAGAACAAGTCACTGTGGTTTCCTTCCCTGGAAAGTTTACTTTTGGAGCCACAGGAGAGGATCCTGTCTCTAGAAGCAGAGCTTGCAGCCCTGTTCTGTGCCTCTGCCCCTTCCTGAGGTACTGATTTCCCTGTAAGAGCTCGTGTCCTCAGCTCTTTGGGAACATCCCTGCACTCCTGTCACTTCAGGCGCTTCTCAGGCCCTGCTGTGTCCTCACCAGGCATTCCCCCTGCGGGAAGTCACAGGCAGCAGCCAGGAAAGCTCCATATTAACAAGGCACCTCCCTTAGTTTTCATCTCACTGCTGATTAGCTGGGCAGGATGACAAGGCTTCTCAGGTTTAAGGCTGTGTGGGATGCCTTACTATTGATCAGGCTTTTCCAGGGAGGGTTCTCAAACTTTGGCTTGCAGTCGTTACCAGGTTGTTGCAACCACTGTCCCTTTTTTATTTCCAAGTCTGTAGGCTACATATAAGGCCTTAAAGGATGATTCTGCTGGAAAAGTGTCTTGAAAGGAAAGATGTGAGGGCCTGTTTTGACAGAGGAAGAGACTTTTGCTCGCTTATTAACAAAGAAATACAGACATGCAAACCAGTATTACTGAAGGACATTAAAAACAATTTTGAAGTTCCTATGCCTCCTCTGCTGAGGTGTATTTTACAGTGGCTTAAGGGACAGAGAGGGATAATTAGCACTACATTCACTGCCAGGGACAAAATGCCTATAGATGTGTCCCTTGTCAGTCTTCCATCTCCCAGTACCCCAGCACACCCGTGGAAAAACAGGAGTCTACCCAGGGCCTAAAGGCATTCCCATTATTCAGGACAGTATCAACTTCAAAACTCCAGGCCTGTTCTCATTTCTTTTCCATGTGTCTGTGAGATCAAATATTCCTGAGAGGAGAGCAGAACTGAATTAATTTCTTAGTGGCATGAAATGGTGTTTTGTGCCTTGTGTTACATGTGAGCGGCCCTGTATTAATGAGGTGTGTGCAAGCAGGCCAGAACTTCCAAATGAGGAGAGACTGAGCTTATCCCTAAAGACACAGAGAGGCTCTCACTTAATTAGAAGTCATGCACATGTAGGACTCTTGCTGATGGGTATGTAAGTGCAGTTGGTGTAAAAGAGAAGGAAAAAGGACAAGAATGTTGCATTTTTGGGTGCGGTTTGTGTGGTCACGCCAGATATATTACTGCTCTTCTCCATTTGTTTCCAAGCTCTGCCAGGGGACCTCCTGGAATTTCCTGGAGCTGCATGTCAGGTGTTGACAGGAGGATTGCTAATTTTGCCAGCATGCCATGCTAAACACTAATTTATGTAATTTAACACAATGTCACTTGATGGAAGCACTTCTGTAGCTTCTTGATTTTCTTCTTAATATGAAACATAGATGAGATTCACCACTGATATGTCAAATCATCTTTCTGCCATGATGACTGGGGACATGAGATGAAACACGAGGAGGTTTCAGTATCCAAACTCCTAAATTTTGTGTGAGTGCTGTAAAGTTAAAAGCTTTTCCTCTCTGGTCTCATGTATTTTATCAAAACACATTATCCGTGGAGAAAAACTGAGCAAAAGCGTTTCCAAAGTGCTTGCTGGCTTTCTGAATAACGAATTGAACTTTAATATTTATTAAATACAAAATAGTAATAAATTACAATTGCACAATTTCTTACAGTTTTTATTAAGATCAAAACTTATTTGTTCAGACTAGATTTATATAAATAAATCACAGTACATTTTTACTTGTGTTTAGAAGATTGTAATGCATATTACAAAATTAAGAATTTTTTTTTTGTCCCTCAAACCATCACTGCGAAAGGAATCATGCATTATTTCTACTAAACAAACAAAATGCCCACCTAATTGAGAGAGCCTCGATACAGGTATGGCCCTACTCTCCAAAATTAGACATGAAACATAGAGATACCAGGACTATTTATTGAACAAGAAATAATAAAGTATAGTACAATGTCCATGTGTTATCAAAACCGAAAGTATACCAAAACAACACACCTCTCTTCACGCACCTTTGCGATGGGAATCGAAGATGGCAGCTGGCCAGCATGCAACCGAGTAAAACATCCCAGTTTCACAATGTCTACGTTTGAGCAAAACAGGGGGAGGAACTAAAGAACCCAGACAAAACAAAGGAACAAATGAAGAGCCCAGATGTTTACAATTCCTCCCGTCACCTTCCCCTCTGCACCACGCCTTCGCTCAGCGGGCGATGCCTTTCCTGGGCAGTGCCTCCAGTGCCCTTGGTGGATCTCCAAGGGGATGGATGTTCTCGCAGAGGACTGCAGGGCCCTGGAGAACCCCCAGCTGTGGTTCCTTGCCCAACCCACTGTGTTAGAAAAGAACTTTAACGCAGCTCTTGGAACTGCCCCGCCTTGGGTGCCGCTGGAATACAACGGGCACAGCTTGGCTGTCACTTCAGCACTGAATCATGGTGACACTAACTGAAGCAAGGTTCAAAGTGATACTGTCACCAAGTCTGTCCTGCTGCCCTATTTCGCAGCACAGGGGGCTTCTCTTAAATTCTACAGTATTGTGGATTACTTTCTCTACATGCCTTTTTTTCCCCTGCTAGAGAAGAAATCCATTGTTTTCTCTCTTGATACTGAGATGTTATCATTTGGCAATGCACTGTTCTAAAGGGACAAAAGCATTTCATCAATGACACTTCAGATGGAGTCACCTGATCCACTTTTTCACTTCCTTCTGTTCAAACAAAATGTATTAACAACAAAGTCATTTCAGATGGGTTTCTAGCTGGGTCAAACAGATTTTGCAGCTGAATTTCCTGGTCCCTGTTTATTGTTTGTTACTTTTAAACTAAAAGAGTTTTCATCTATTTTTTATTTCAGTTGCAGACATGTCCCCTCAGTGCTCGAATGTTGGTAGATGATAAGCATGTAAATCAATAGATCTCTTGTGTCTCTGAATTTGGGTGCTCATGTTATTATAGCTACATACCATGCTTGGTGTTTAAAACACACAGATGAAATCAAACTAAACCAAAGCAAAGAACAAAAACAACCCAAAAGCCCCATCAACAACCACCCCTCAAGCCAAGAAGGGTGGACTACAATAACCTCTTATTTTTTCATTCTTTTGCTGTTGTTTCATTTTGTACTGATCCAGGAGTTCCCCTACCAGCAGTTAAATTGGAGCTCTATAACAAGTGTCTCACATGCGCTGCTTTTGTGTTTTATGAATCTGCTGGCATGGAAAACTGAATCATGCAATGGCTGATAAGAACAGTTTAGACCCGGGGTCTTTTATGCTACATATTTGTTTTCTGTTCTGGTAGTCCCTGCTTCCCCAGATTGAGATGAATGCTTGCTTATCCACTGCCAGGGCTATTTGCAGGGAAAAGTGAAACAAAAGAAACCAGCAATGCTTTTAATGTCTTGTGATTTCAGTGGAAGCAGATAAAGAAATATTTGAGCACTCAGATGCAGGAGAGTTGGGCTGTGAATGTTTGCTATGGGAATATCAGGCCACTGTCCTTGGTGCTCAGCCTTACTGTCAGTCACCTGGAAGGTTTTCCCATATTGCCACTCACTGCTTTTCTACAGAACAACACCTGACACGGAGGCTTGTTATGGAAAACTAAAAGCAGCAATTTAATAGCACGTTATTAAAGAGCAAAATGGGATTAAAAACTTTGCTGAGATGCATTTCTAAGTGATTTTCTCTTCTACTTTAGAGTTACAATTCTTGTCATACAGTGTAATAATGCATTCACAGCAAAGAAGAAAAGAAATGAGGATTTCAGCTTTGAAATCATTCTTGGGAGTCTACTGCTAATTTACCACTGAGAATCATAGTTCAGAAAAGAAACACAGGGCAGCATGGGGAAGACTGGGGTTTCTAGTTGAGTTTGTAGCAGAATTATCTATTCTCTGGTCCTTCCAGCAGGCTCTGGTATTATTGTAACACAGCCCAAAGACAGCAGCAGTCTACTGGCCAACCAGAACCAGAACACAAAAATATTTCAGGTTTAGAGAGTATCACTGGTCAAGTGGAGTATAAAGGTGAAGAGTGAAGTATCCAAATATAGAAAATATCTATTACTCCGTAGATGCACTACTATGATAAGGCAGGTATTTGTAAAAAGCACATAGTAATCCCACAGCCTGAGTAACAGTTTGCAAGTCATGAGCAAAAATTAGGAGAATTCAAAAAATTTAGAGGGTTTTTCTCATCTCTAAGCCTTTGATGTCTGCTGGATTCCACTTTAAATGCTCGGTGTCACAGAGATTTCTTTCCCTGTTTTAGTAGAACTCCATTCAAAATAGTGCTTTTGATGCCAAACCCTTAAGCATTAAATAAACTAAGCACGGTATTAAAATAAAAGAACTGCAACCCACTGGCAATTATAATGATACCACTTTTCGGCTGATGTCCCTTTGAGCTGCTGGGGACAAATCCTAGAAAGGCTCCTGCACTTTTCCATGGACACAAACTGAGCCTGCTGTGTGGGTGTTTTCCCCTTTCCCAGCAGTTCCTGTTGCTAACAATGCAGTGGGAAGCGTGCGCGCTCTGCATTCCAAGGCAGAGGTGCAGTGTGGAATGGTTTGTCCAGGAAATCAGAGAACTCTGCTCCAAAGGAAGAGCTCCTCCTCCTGTGCTCATGCCCATCTCCCCTGGGTGACTCCTGGGAGATGAGCCTGGGTAAAGAGCACATGATTCTGCCCGAGGGGAGGCTCATGCATGAACAGACGTGCACATTGTCATGTCCCACTGGCCCCCTGATAGAAAGCGGAAGGTGCAGTGAAACAGCTTTGCCATGGCAACATTATTTTCATTCTTTTGGAAATGCCCAGTGGTTGCCCTCCTGAAATTGTGCTTGGGCAGGTTTGGAAGTGCTGTTTAGCTCGCCAGCTATACACTAGCAAGAGATTTTTGAAAACCACTGTGCTTACAGGAATTCTGATTTATACCTGCAGCATACATTTACAACAGATCCAAGATCTCCTGCAAGTTCCAAGATATTCTTTACCCACAAGTAATTCTGATTTTGTAGAAGATCCTCATTGAAAGTTTATGAAACTAATTTTTCAAACTTGGGGCCAGAATTTTAGACTTTTCTTCAATCTGTGCATGCATATTTGTGTCAGCAGAGTTGCAGATCCAAAACGCTTGGTGAACATTCATCACATACAAGATGTGAAGCAATGTGTGTGCACATAAACTTTTCTGAACTCTATTTAAATGACCAGGGCTCCCTCTCTGTAAGGACACAGCAGACTGTTATTTTGTATAAAACATCCATACTTTGCATTCGCATCTTTTAAACAAAAAATTCCCATGTAAAAACGTGAGTCAAGTTCTCTGTAGAAAACGCTGGAGGATGAGAGAACTTCATGTGTGGCTAAATAAGTGGAGAAAAATTTATCCCAGGGTCTCCTGCTTTGGGGCATAAATTTCATTACTTGACAGAATGCAGTGCTTTGATTCATTTTCTTTTAATGGTCAGAGTTTGTCAGAATTTACAATATACCATCATGTAAAACAGCCCTGCTAATTCTACCACAAATAATAAAGGAACTCTTCACAGGCACTATATATTTGGAACAGCATTTTCAAACGACACAGGGGGGTGTGTGTGTTTTGTTTGTATGATCCAGCATTGCCACCTGGGACACACTTCCAACAGTTTGCAGTGTCCTGGACACGACTCAGAAAAGTTGACTGGAAAATCATCTACAAAGGTTAAGGACTAGCAACCTCCATGTTATACAGATGGTTATCTCCTTCCTCAAAGAACATGTTGTCATTACAAATACCATATGCATCTTGTTCTCACCCAGCAGAACTTTTTTTACAGTTTTTGAAGGATTTCTGCAAGGAGCCATATTAGCTTGTTTTCATGTCAGGTGAAAGGAGGCACCAGCTGAGACTGAGGACGTAACTTGTCATCAAAAAAAACCCAAAAAAAACCTGATGGCAATCATTCTTGAAAAAAAAACCACTTAGAAAGCTAACCATTCACAATACTGCACCTTTTCTGCAAATACAAGGACAATGTTTGTTGCTGCTTCCCATATTTGTTGGCTTACATTTTAATCATTTTGCTTGTAAAACCTGGGTTATTCTACTGAACGGAAACGATGACTTGAATTTGGGTAATGCTTACGACCATACAAATAATCTACCAGTAGCAGTAGTGTCAGCTGGAGAATTAATGCTACAAGTGGATAACATCACGCTATTTTGAAACCAATAGCTCTTCACACAGTAGAAGACTGAGGGTCCTATTCAGCAAATATTCAGGGTCCTATGGCTGTGGCCACAGAGGTTCCAGAAGCTCTCGCTGAGTCTAATCCTGATTCAGGAACCAAAATGATATGCTGTGTATATATTTCTCTGCACAGCCTGGATGCGCTGGACACCCTCCCCCACTTGATTCCTGGGAAGGAAAAAAATACGTCTCTGTTTAGCTTTCAGTGACATGAAAAGCAATCCACAGTAATGAAATCTAAAGAAGTTAACCAGGCATGTATGAAAAGAACAGGATGCCTGTGAAAAGGGAAGAGCTGTCAAAACCTAATTGTGGGCTCTGGCTGCAATGAAATTTATCAAAGAGGGAAGACAGGTTGGATATAAGGATGTAGACAACTTCTGCTAAGAGACACTTGTGGGCAACAGTAACCCTCACACTACACCTCGTGTGCTGTGTCAGGACATTCCTATCGACACTTGGCTACAGTTGACAGCTCCCAAATGCCCAGGTCAGCATCTCAAGCGTGGCACTTCAGCCAGCATCTACCCTGACACTGAGGGAGCAAACACCTGGGCAGAGCTGCCCCACTGCTGGAAGCACCTGTGCTGAGAGGGCACTGAGCCTTCCTCCTGCCACGCAGCCCGTGGGCACTCCCTGCTCTAACTGTGCTGCTGGTGTGCCCAGGCACCAGGAGAAGCAGTTCCTTAGGGACACAGGACAAGACTGTGGGATTCTTCCCAGCTTGCAGCATCTCCATAATGCCTGACAATCTTTTCTGGAACTGCCTATGGCCGGTGCTTACAACCAAGTAGGGGAATCTTCAGTGGCACCGTGGTAACACAGCTGCACTCTGGTGCAGAGAGTAAACTCAGAGGGGCTGTGAACTGCCTGCCTCCAAGTATTAGTGCCCACAGCATCATGCCTGGCTTCATATGGGTACTGTGCTCTTTCCTGTCTTTCAACATTGAGGATAACTCTGGGGCTGTTCCTAAGCGAGATACTTCTCTTAGACTGGGAGTGCTGCCTGACTCAGCCAGTGAGAGCAACAATGGGAGTAAGTCAAGGAAACTTTAGGAAGCAATTTAGTCCGATCTTTGATGAATTTCTGTGTCTTATGAATCAGGATTAGTGTTCCCTGTATTGGGGAGAGGATTAGACAGAGGGATTAAAAGGACATCTTTACCCCACTGGACTCTGTGGAATAGCCCCTGAGGATATGGCTAAGAAAGAGTTCAACAGGAATGCCAAATTTCTGCTGAATAGGTTAAAAGGGTGAGGAAGCCTCTTCGGCAGCCATCCAAGCGCAGAAGACCTGCATAACATTCCTGCTGAATAGGGCCCTAAAGACAAAAAACAAAACAAAACAAAACAAAACAAAAAAAACATAGGAACCTTGAAAAGCTTTTCTGATTGTGTTGCTTCTTATCAGCGCCTCAGATCTCCAGAGACACTTAAACATATTCTTTTCAGTGCAGTTAGGCATCCTTTGAGATGTGCTAGTGCCAAGGATGATATATTGTTACAAGAAAAGAAGTCAAATTAGGTTGTTGTATATAAAAAAAAAATAGGTCTTGATCTGTAAACAAGGTCCATTTCTTTCTATCAATTAACAGTGAAAGTTACCCAAAATCTTATTTAAAAAGCAAAACCAAACCCTGAATCGAGTGTATAATGTTTGGTGTTCTCAGGTCTATACATTGTAGACAACAATTACCTTCTGTCTCCCTGAAATTGAAAGGAGCAGACTGAACTTGCATGTTCTGTTTCAATTTTAAAGCGTTTCCAAGCCCTTTTCTAGGATTTACTCCGTGCACGCGGATCTTGGGTTTGCCCGTAACATTTTTTCCGTGTGGGATATCTTATTCTAGCGCCATGTGGGAGAATATTCACCATTATTGCAAGGGGGAAGCAATAAATCAAAGCCTTACCTCCACGAGAGGATGCCAGTGAGCGATGGGCTTCCGAGGGTACGAGAGCATTTCGTTCCAGTGGTCGCGGCCTAGGCTCTCTGCATCGTTGCCTACTTGACAAACTCCAATGACCTCATTGTGACCTACACTGTGAAAATGGCCCATAATATTTTTTTCTTAAAATTTTACCTTCGGAACCACACCGTTTGCATATTTCATCAGAAACGTTGCCCGTGGATTTTTAGGGTTAATTCTCGCCTGGAGAACACAACGCGCTAGGAAATACGTATTTGCTCTTTGCGTTTCCCCCTGCTCAGAACAATTTGGTATTTCCCCCCCTGAGGCACACAAAAGGTTCTTTGCTCATGTTCTGTAATTAGCTGCAAAGGCAAACAGGCTCTAAGACACAAGTTCATAAATGGAGCGTGTGTGTAAAGGTTTGGTATAAATGTACAAACAGAACATCAGTGCGGGGCCTCTCCATTAAATGCCCAGTTACCTCAGTTCTGTTGAACACACGTGCAGCTTACTGATGCCAGCTGTGGATGCATATTTACATTTTAAAATTCAGTAAGGAAATTCTGCCTGACAAAACAAAACAAAAAATTGGAGACTTCTACCCAGATCAACATGACATTAATTCCCCGCCTATAGTGAAAAAAACCTAAAAAACAACTTTATATCTGGGTGCAAATCTAGCGTGCAAGATTTTATCAGCCAATATTTGACAGCTACAGGCATCTCACCGGTCATAATCCATAACAGCTATCGACAAGTTAATTTGGTCAATGTTTTCTGGAGGGACATCAAAGACTATGGCTTCATTGTAAACGGGATTTAGGGTGTTCCTCTTGGTGGAAGTTTTCCTTTTCTTTAGCCGCCTTCCTTCACACATTAAAGAAACCTTCACGTAGGGATCTGTGTGGGTCATAAGAACAATGTTGATTTATGACAAATGTGAATGGAAAGTGAAGGGAGACTTCTTGTGTGCCCATACCTGCTTGCAGGATTGATCTCCTGGACCTGACTGGAATTTGAGATTCTCTGTTACCATGGAATGCACAGGAGGCAGTGCAGCTTTGAAAGCTTTACCTGGTTGACTGCTTGTAATGAACTTTTTAGGTTCAAGAAGCTCCTTGTTGTGTACCAGCTTCTCAAAGGGTATTAAAATATCCACTGAAGCGTGTTATACATGACTATTTTATACTACAGCCTATTTATAGCAGCCTAATTACTTGTTAGATTTGTAGGACAGACAGAAGATGACAATGTTTTTCACAACGGGATTTACTGATGTATGGTTAAATACAATTCAAAGCATAACAATTAGTGGCGTATATCTCTCAAGAGAATTATAATTATTTTTAAACCCCTGAATGTAGCAAAAAAAGAAAGCTGTTTCTTTGTAGCTCCTTTCTGGAGGCTCTACAACTCCCTGCTAGTATTTAAAAGTCATCTATGAAACCTTATTTATGTTTATAATTTTTATTGTGGGATTTTGAAAGGGCTGGTGAAAGGATCTGGGGATGATCACTGCTTTCTCCATATGCCAGCAACAGCAGAACTGGCTCAGTGGCTCTTGGGGACAGTCTGCCTCTGTGTCATAGCTGTGACAGTCTGCTGCACAAACAAATTCCCAGTGTTGGGGGAAATGCATTTTGGCCAACTTCTTTTACTCTGAATTACAGAGGCATTGGAAAGAATAATCTTGCACTCTTCTTGAGAGAGCAACTTATTTTAAACTGTTGCTTGGAATGAAGCAAACTAAAATCTATTATTTATTTCTCATAAACTCCTGTACTCAAGCAGAGCCCACAGTATAACCACCCTCCTCTCAAAAATTATTCTGGGATTTGACAGTGTTGAATTCTGTGTCTTGGGGGGGAAACGGGACAGCAATCCATACTGAGCATTAAATTCATTCCTACCTGATGCTCCTGTGATATCCATTGCCTTTAAATTTCTTGCCTTTATTATTGTAATAGTTAGTCTACCAGCTGTTGGAAGGTAGCAGAGCGAAAACATAAGGTCACCAAGATCCACGTTATCCTGTTCCAAGAAAAGAAAGATAATGTGAAGTAATAATAACAATGTTTCTACCCCTAGCAGGATTTAAAGATAAAAAGATACCTTTGGGAATCTACAGTTATGCAGTAAAAGCTGAATTCTCATTCTGAAACATATCTGAAGAAAACCAGCCATCCATGTGCATACAAAATTGGAGTCGCTCTGTTGCTAGACCACCAAAGTTCTCCAGGGTAAATGAGGTTACAGTTTCTAGCACTCAGTCCTTGGAGATGACACACACTTAAATGATGAGGTGCCCTGTGAGGGACTGGAAAACCTTTGCTCTATTTTATGTTTTTTTAGTGATTTGCCAGTTTCACTGACAAGCAGCCACAAATGCCTGTGCCTTTCCCTCTGGTCTCCAGGAGGAAACCCACAGAGACTTTCACAGGAAAAGACCCCATGGTTTGGGCAGGACAAAGCTTTGTGCAATTCTCAGGTTTGCATGAACTCAGGTGTTGCAGGTCTGAAGCATCTATGGCAATGGGACAGTTTCCACCAGAAGCAGAGTAAGAATTATTATTAATTGTTGATCATAATAATAACAACAATAATAACAGCAACTTCCTGTGCCTCACACAGACAAGCCCCCTTAAGTAGACTTATCCATCAGTTTCATTGATAATTTGCAACCCTTTCCTGTGCTGATGGCATCAGGGTTCCAGAAAAGTACTAGAAAATTTGCAAACCCTCTTTGCAGTTACAAAACATCACTACTTTTTAAAGAGGGAAATCCAGCTCTTTCATTTAAAAAATAGCAAAGGAAGGATTGCATTAAATGATTTCTTTGATTCGATTTGCATTTTTTTGACTGAGCAGTGAATTCACACTTTCATAGATCTGCTTCCTGTAACTTAATATTTCATCCTTGACTGAAACAAAAAAAAGTGACCTGATCCTTGAAATTAGCAATTTCAAGGCCACGTTCCAGGTTTTATAGGGAAGGGGAATGCAGCTGTTGTGGAGTATGTTTATCTTGTTTACTTAGCTCTGTGCAATAGCTGCTCATCTCTCCCAAGCTGGTTCCTTCCCTGTCAGTCACCAAAAGCTGAAGGGTGGTGGATGACATAGAAGGAGAGGGAAAATACCTGGAAAGAGCCCCTAGCACAGGTTTGTCTCTGAGGCAGCTGCTGATCAGACCGATGCCCAGAGCCTGTGCAGTCACTTTCTGTCACTTCATGAGTTAGCAGGGGATATCAGCAGGACAGAAAGCATTGCTGGCACAGAGCTGTAGAAAAATGTTGTGTCAGGAGGGAATTCTAGAGGTCACTTGATCCAACCCCTTGCTCAAGAGAGACATCTTTGCTTCAGCTCACAGCTCATTCAAAGAAGAAACCAAACACGTACAGTCATTCAAAAGTAGGTCCTTTCCTCCTGCTGTCATTTAAGAGATGCAGTCAAAGAAGGAAAAGGCTGGTATTATGGGCCATTGGTCAGGAATAACCAGCTTTTAACCCTATCACCTTTTCCATTCTAAAGATCAGTGTTTCATGGCACTGAAAAGCTAATAAAGGCTGGGACAACATCGAGGTGGCTGCTATGACTCAGACTGTTTAGTGCCTCTTGATAGCTCCCACTTGGAAGCAAACCTGCTGCAACAAACTGTGTCACTGACTCACTTGGTGGGAGGATCAAAGTGCTGCTTGGGATGCTGTGAGAAGTCCTACAGGTTAAAGAGGTGTCAGCACATCCAGGAGAAATTTCTCTTGGCTAACCCCTGCCCTTAACATTACAAGAAAACAATTGATCTCAGAAATTTTCCCGGTTATCAGCTGGAACTTGATGCCTACAACCAGGAAAACAGGAAGCAAAGTTTTCACTTGTCCTTCCCACTGTGAGAGTAACTTCCAGCATGTAAATGTACTTCCCCAGCTCTGAGGTGCTGAGATTGGCAGCTGTGAAATTCTCTCTTGTGCTGCAACTCTGAGGGGAGCAGAATTTCATGCCATTTAAAGATATTACTGACTGAAGCCATCTTTTGGGAATTTGTCCCTCTCACAAATTTTGACAGGTTGTTCTTCCTGAATTGGTCACTGCCCTTCAGGAGAAGAGTGTTGTTAGATCAGTCAGGTTTTCCCTGACCACGAAGAAGCCCATCAGGCATCTGTTGTTTTAACTGTGTATTTTGGCATCCTTCAATATTGCCAACCGTGGCAAAGTCACTCTGTATTCAACTCCAGTGCTCCACGTGGTGACTAGGAATTCATCCTGTGAGTACTGCAAATCCACTGCCACTACTAAATACAAAAGTTCCCATTCCAGACATGATCATCCCGAATGAACAATTTAAAAAACCTTTATCCAATTTTTATCAAGAAGTTTATAGATAAATGAACTATCATACAGTTGTGTTTGGAATCGAATTCAGATGCCAAGAAAAATCAGAGAATCATAGAATATCCTGGGTTGGAAGGGACCCACAAGGATCACGGAGACGTGTCCCTGCACAGCCCCAAGAGTCACACCCTGTGCCTGAGAGCAGTCTCAACACTTCTGGAACTCTGTCAGGTTCTGGTGCTGTGACCACTCCTCTGGGGAGCCTGTTCCAGCCTAACCACCCCTTGGGTGAAGACTCTTTCCTAATGCCTAACCTAAATCTCCCCTGATCCAGCTTCCTGCCCATTCCCTTGTGTCGCATCACTGGTCACAGGAAAGAGGAGTTAAAAAATAACTGCACAAATGGACTGCTTAGGAAAATAATGGATCATATCTGTTGAATGCAGTATTAGCAATTCTGCAATTATTACCCACAAGCTTTGCCTTACAACTGAAAAATAATTGTCACCTGCACTGTGATGTATTTTTTTAACAAGTGCTGTGATGACAATACTTTGTTGATGCTTTTTGAAAAACTGCACTGGGCATTGTATGGGGAAAAGAAGCCCCAGAGTTATACTGGGAACAGCCTGTGATTTCTTTAGTCTTTTCCAGTTCTAGAAGTTGTAGGTGTAGCAATAGGTCACAGATGATTATGAGATTGTCTGAGAATCCAATGCCTGAGAATGTGGCTGAAGGGAAGCTTGCAGGCAGCAGCAGGGAAGAGACACCTTTTGCCATGCAAATCCTTCTCCCAGTCTCCAAAAGAAGCCCTGTCTTCTCATACTGTCATTTTAAATTGTAGGGAATTAAGGACTACTCCGTCACACTGGCTACTTGTAAAGGTTTTCTAAGGTTTGCAAAGAATTTTTATAACAGAGTGAACCTTTCCCTTTGCCCTGGCTATTCCTCCCTGTCTTACCCCTATTTTCTGGAACCAAAGGGCAACATTGAAAATTGTTGCAAACAACAGGTCCTCAAGGTTCAGTTAGGAAGGTTCAATGAGGGAATGTTCTTCAGAGAGTCCTACAGACTGTGGCTGCCCCCCAGAATCTGTATGTGTGTGCTCCTCTCCCTGGGTATCTGCAGGGGAACAGGCACCACGTTCTGACTGGAGAGCAGCCCTGTCACAGGCACCACCCTCCCATCCAGCCAACACAGCTCTCCTCTACAAATTCAGCTTTTTAACAGCACCAAAGCTGATGTACCAGGGTGCAGAAGGGATTATTGCCACGTCCTCACAAGTTTAAAATCACTGAGCTACACAGCTTAAGCCACGGATTGTCACTAAAGGTGTGCTGTATTAGCAAGAAATCGCTTCGAGGAACAGAATTAACAAGCACAGAGGGCAGGATCTTCTGCAAGGATTAGTTCCTGTTCGAATTCAGTGCTTATGCATTACCGTGTATGCTCCACAAAACGTGGCACTACAGGCATTACACTGCCAGAGACATTTTGGAATTCCTGCTGAGGAAAAGATTTCCTAAATAGTGTCGTCAATCAAGTCATGCATGTCGTACTTTCCAAATTTTTAATAATCTCATTCACTGTGGTCATAATACCATACCGTGACCAAAAACATAACCAGACCAAAAGGCTGGTCAGTTTTCCTAATAACTCAAAAGAAAATAATCAGAAGATAATTAAATTGCAATTATAATTTACTTGTATGTGCATGCCCCATATTATTTTTCTTTCAGTCCCATTCAGCAGGAAGCACAACTGAATAAATATCCTCTAACAAACATGCTGTTCTCCCATTGTCCTCAAAAACTGCCCAGGTTCAGAGGTAGAAACACAGCCTTTATTTTTAATCTGTAACCTGCCTGTTCTTGTATTCTAAAAAAAGGTGAAACAAGATTTGGATCAGCTTTGCTTTTCCAGTGCCTCAGGCTTGGGCCCCAGGCTCGGGGTAAGAGTTGAGTGCCTTGATGATGTGAGCTGTGCCTTACAGGGAGCCTCTGATAATCCCACCTGGATTTGTCTCTGAGCCCTTGCTGTGTTCATGCAGCTCTTTATTCAACTGAGCAAGAGCATGAAGGTTCTTCCTTGAAAATGCCCCAGTGTTACTTGGGAGAGCTCAAACAGGAGGTGTAAATCACAAGGTTTGCCTGAAAACTGCAAACAGGATGAACCCATGAAAGCTCAAGGTAAATAAGACTGCTGTCAGGAGCATGGAGACATGCCCTCCTTGCATAACATGCTTCCTTCTTGCTCTGTGGAAATACTTCAAACATTATAAAAATAATAGTTTTGGAATGATTTTCAGTGGCTTCTACTGAAAGGGTTCTTGTTCCTGCTTTTCCCAGAAAACATTCCAGTTTTCCCCCTCCTGTAAAACTAACCCAAAATAAATAAACCCTTGAAAATGCTGAATTCTAACAGTACCATTAGTAGGTTTTTAGTCTACGATCACGCAGTATTTATAGATTTTTAAATTATTCAGTTCTGCTGGAGATTAGCTTGCAGGATAAATCACTCCCCAGCACTGTGTCAGCAGCTCCATGCTGTTGCTTAGTGAGTATAACTCAGCATATTAAACAGGGAGATGTGCAACCTCAAAGAGGATGGTGACTAAAGGCCCCGAAATGGCTTCACCTTTGATGCCTTTGAGGCTGCATTAAGCAGCTCAGATCAAACCTTCCTGGTAAAAGCTCTAAGTCACCTGGTTGTTAGGGATATTCTGACAAATGGGAATGACATTTGGGAATCAGAGCTCTCCTCTTCCTTCTCATAAATACATTCGAGTGCAGAAAATGGGTATGTAAAATAGGCAGCAGGGGATGGAAGGAAACAAGACAATTTACAGGTTATGTCTTCTGCTTCTGCCTCTGATCTGGAAGGAGATTTGCTGTCCCTGAGTTAGGCATTCATAAGCTTTGTGCCCATTTCTTTGGCAACTTGAGTTTAGTATTTCTGGAGCAGAGGAGCTGTGATAGGCCTGCACCACGCAGTGCCTGTGCCACTCTAATTAAAGCATATGCCTCAATTATACCAGGTTCCTCAAGTTCTCCAGCTATAAAAAGACAGACGCTACTTTTTCACTTTTCTGCTATGTTGCAAAACTAATTATGGGTTGTGAGGTGCCCACATGTATTTTTATGCATCTCACCAACCCAAATTGACTGGAGCACTTAGCAGGCACTGATGCCCTTGCTTATTTCCTATCAAGTTAGTAACTCTTGAGAGAGGTTTTCGAGGCAGAAGTGGTTTCAGAGATTTGCTAAATTCCTGCTGCTGGGTCAGAGCTGTGGAGCTGAGGGAATGGAAGCTTTGAATGCTGCCTCCTTTAGCAGCTGGACATGTCTCTGCAAAGGACACAGGAAAACAGAAGCAGAGGTGTCACATAATGAGGTGGTGTCATCTGAGTTTCTGAAGCACAGAAAGGACAGACTGCCACTATGTTGATTAAAGTCTCTCCTTCTTCTCCCCTCCAAGCTGAGGAGCATTAGTTGCATTTTAAACAACAAAAAATTATTCTCGGTTACTTCAAAATCTTCCCTGTCATTAAGGGAATTGTGCTGCTACAATGCAAGATAAGTTTCACTGTACATCATTCTAATATTTGCTAATGTGGGGATTTGAATTTTGCAAGGATTTATTTCAGAGAAGATTCACTCAGCAAAGACAAGGATGAGTTAAGTATACTAGGTCTATGTGTTAAGACCAAATGACTTAAACATGCTTTAAGAAGTGTTATCTGCTTTTTGGGATACACATTTATTAAATTGCTCATCTGTGTTGAGAAGCCTGGAACAAGATTTGAATGATAAGATATTAATTCTGCTGAGGAACATGTGCAGGACACAAATATTATGCAAATCCCATAGACTATAATCTGTTTGGGAATGATAGCGAATCTAAAATATCTAACATGAAGAATTTGTGAAGTTAGCTCTACATTTTTTATAATTTCATCATAGAGTCATTTTGGTTTGTATCTGTGAGAAATATGTACCCATAGAAACTCTTTTGAAATGTTGGATTTTGATTGAATTTGCATGTGACTAGAAGAGTGCCAGTTGCTTCCCATTACACATTTTGAGATGAATAGAAAAGATATGACTGGAAAATTCTATTTTCATGACATCTTAAATCAAAGAAATGAACTCTAGCAAAGCAGATATTTATTAATGCCTGAATCAATCCATATCTACAGAGATGTGATTAAGTAAAGTAAGTGGAAAATGGGAATGGCCTATCTTTTACAATTATTATTTCAATACATCAATGTCAGGCTATATTTCATATTTTAAGTTAATTTTCAAGTGGAACCATTTTCTCACTGTGATTTTTTTTTTTAATTTCACTGTCTTTATTTCTTTTCTTTATGTTTGTCTTTAAAAAATGAAAGCAAATAAGTAAAGAAGCCTTGTGAGCTTGTTATGTCTGATTTCACTTACTGGGAAAAAACAGGAACAAACAGTTCCGAAGTTGGTTTCACTGCAGTGTAGGAATATGAGACAGTTGAAATGCTTGCATGTAATTCGCTTTGGACTTTGCACTCAGAGTTTCCTGAGCATTTTGGCAACTTCTCTATAAAGCTAATATCAAAAATAAAGCCAATACCATATCCTCTGTCTTCAGAGTGTGAAGATCTTTCAACATAGATTTTCAGAGTTTGTGTTTTGGGTTCTTTCTTGTTTTCTTCCTCTCATGATTCCATTATCCTTGTGCCATGACTACTTTTCTTTAATCCAGGCCACAGAAGAAGGATTTTTAGGGTTACAACTTTGTGCTCTGCCAGTCATTCAAGACGCCTCAGAAATGAGGGCAGTGGGAGCCAAAGTTTCACTTCATGAATGCTCCAGAACAAACCCAGTCAGTGTCCTTGAGGAGAACATAATCAGAACTTTCTCTTGCCACAATGTCCTCAGCAGAACCAAGGAGAGAGGCCTTTTCCTGTAGGCAATCTGCTTATCTCTTTGAAGACCCAACATCTCCACTGTCACCATTTCTATCCTATAAATAGGGTGGCAGTGATTAACTGAAACTTTCCAGCTGGTGAGCTGCATATGATCCGTGGGATCCATTTACACGATATATTTGTTCTTGAGTAATTTAAGGATTCATTGATAAATTATTATGTATTAAGATCCTTTAAAAAAAACCTCCATTCACTACAGATAAACTTTATCCCATACCTGTTCTTAAACATACACTTAAATCCTATAGATTTTACTGTCTTTGAATGCTTTATGCAGATTTTCAATTCACAACAACTACAGTGGTTTGCTGAATCTGGGCCTAGCAGTGGATCTAATGAATTATCCTGTAGCCATTGAGATAGAAATAATGTCTTAATTTGCTCCAAACTAAATTGATGAACTGCAGAGATAGTCTGAATTGAGCTAATGAAAATGAGCAGAGAGACATGACTGGAAAATCTGGAGTGCTTGTCCTTTTTATGTGTGTGTGCCCGTGTCAGAAATTGATTTCATGGGAAAAACAGAAATGAGGCCTTCTGAAAGTGAAACTTCTGTAGAAAGTTAATAGAAGCAATTTTTAACTTCCCCATCAGTTATTAAGGGAAAATTGAGCACAGAGTTGGCTGTGAAGGCTTGCTAAGTGGCATTGTTGGCAAGAGAGAAAAGTTGAAGTTTCTCCTTGCAAATTAAACTATTCCTCTGAAAGATATTTTAGTTTCTTGAATTGTTACTGTCTTTTTTTTAAAAAAAGTTTATTCTATGACTTGTCACTTTCTAGAAAACGGGAAGTTCAGTATAAATTTAATAATATTAAAGAAATCTGCCCTGGCTCTTGTTTCCCAGGCATTGCAGGCTGCCTTGGATAATTTTGGTTGGTGCTGAGAGGCAGGGGGTGCATGTGTGTGGGTGTGGGTGGGCATGTGGGTGGGTGTAGGACAGGGAAGGCTTGAAAAGGAGAGGAAATAACTGCACCTTGATGATGGAATTTGTAAGAATGCAAAAACCTGCGAGACAGGAGTTTCCAAGCAAGGTGCTGTTGGAGAAATTGGCTTCTCCTTTTCTCCCACCTCCAGGTATCCCACCTCATCAGCGTTCACAGGTTGCCACCTTTGGAATGACACTTCCAGAGTCTTATGAGGGTGAGTTTGAGTTCCCTCTGCTAAAGCTTTAAGGGGGAGTAACCTGGCACAGAGCTGACTCAGAGCTCTCCCTCTGCAGGGAAGGCAGTGGTTGCCTCAGACATGTTGACAAGCTTGGGAACAGTGATGAAATGCAAATCGCCCTAGACAGGAATATGTGTTTGGAGGGCAAGTGCTCTCTCAAAAGGAAATGAGGAGGGAGCTTCCACTGGGAAAAATAAGAGTTTTGATGTTAGGTGGAGGTGGTAGAAATGGAAGGACAGGTAGGTCAGGCAGACAAGGGAATGTTTCACAGAGGGCAGTGTCACAAACCAGAAGAATGGTGCAGTCTGGAAAATTAGCACACTGACAGGATTTGTCCTGAAGTATTCATTGCCTAAATTAAGGACCAAAGTTTTTTATGAATGTCCATCAGCATCTGTCATGTGAAACCCAGTAATTTTTCGATAGGCTGCTGCTGATTTGGATTAGACCTCTCTTTTCTTTTTTTTTTGTGAAATAGTGAGACTGAAAAGACAAAAGTGAAGCAGAGGTTAATGGCATTGTAGTAGGAATTACCTTAAAGCAATTAAAAATAATTGCTTGCAGATTTAAAACAAAATTTTGGGTGAACATCACAAAGACAGAAAGAGATGAGAAAATAAACCCCCATGCTTTCAAGGCTAAAGGCTGCATGGAGAGGAGGCTAAATTATGTGTTAAGTGTTCAGTATCTCTAGGCAAGCATCAACTTGAGGAACATGAAGAGGCAAATCCATTCTAATGCATAAAATTATTCTGCCACAAATTATTTGCCAGTTACCTCTGCTTCCATTCTGACATAAGCTGAAAGATATGTTCAATTATCTCCATATACCACTAATAATGAATATTTCAAATACATCCAAGAAAAATTGCAAAGGAGGAAGCCAGTTTTAAAAGGAAGTTAACTAATCAAAATGTTTTAATCTGAAATGTCTTGCCTGTTAATTTTTTTCCCCCTAGTGTGTTAAAATGAAAATGTCAATTGAAACTAGATCTGTATGCAAATGAATGGATTGGCCTTTCACTCTACCTTGAGTTACAAAGGCTGCACATGAACTTACAGCTCCACTAAAATATGAATGTCATTCTCAGTGCAGGCATTTTGTGTTGTGCAAAGCAGCTGTCTGTTACATCGTGTATTCTGAGCACATCACTCTGAGAAGGAGAGAAACTAAGTACCTGAGTAATGCTGAGAAAAGATGGAGAAAGTCACAGTATCAGGGGGAAAAAAAAGTTCTTTTCAGTCTGCAGAAGCAGCTATAATATGTTGTGGATGTATTCATTGCACTCACATTGGGTGTTCCGTGCTGACTTTCATACTCAGGCTTAGCACAGGCCACTCACAAAATGGGTAATAAGGAAAGGCCATTTTCACAAATCTTAATCTATTATTAGTCTAAGTTTTCTCTACAGTTTTGCAGAAATCGATACAAAAAAAGAGAGCAGTCCAAATAGTATTACGCTTGAAAAATAGAAAGTTAATGTCAAGCTCTATGCTGCAGTAGCCTGCCATTCTAGAAATTTTCTCTGAGATGTTTAATTTTTTTTATTTAATCCGATGTCTCTTGCTATATTTTTCCATCTGTGCTGGAATTGCACTCCAGGTGTGATTTCAGGGGGGAAGAGATGGTGGCCAGTGTAAAGAATGCAGAAGCTGGAGAAGCACATGTGCCTTGATCCCTGAAAACAGGCAGCAGAGCAGCACTTTGCCCCTCGATCCTGACCCCTTGGATATGATGTGCTCCCTTCACAGACCACGAAAATAACTTTACTGCCATTAATCCAAACCCTGTCTGATCATTTAAAAATTCTACTGAGTGGAACAGGCTGCCCAGCAAAGTGGTGGGTCACCCATCCCTGGAAGGATTGAGAGGACACAGAGATGTGGCACTCAGGACAGGGTTTAGTGGTGGCCTTGGCAGTGCTGGGTTAGTGGTTGGACTACGTGATCTGAAGGGTCTTGTCCGACCTAAACAATTCTGTGATTCTGTGATATCAGGATATCAAATCTACGTTCAATGAAATCCCTGGTGTGCCTTTTCTCTGTGTCTCTCTGATCCTTTTTGGCTTCTCATCCCACTAAAAAGTAATTCAGGTATTATTATCTAAGTTGGACTTTTCAAAAGCATTTTTTTTCTGTGAGCAGCTCTTTTTAAGTTCAGTGTCAATTTAGGAGGTGGAGAAAGAAGCAAGGGCTTATGAATCTATTTCTCCTACTTTTTTTTTCTTGAGTTACAAAGTGATTTTCTTCATTGCTATTAAAAGGTTTTTTTTTTTTCCTTTTCAATAGGTGCCTTTCCAAGGCATCCTTGTGATTCTAAAGCCAATAACCAAGTGTCTTTCTGCTGAAATTTCTCCATGTGTTTTGTTTCTCTGGAGACAATTTTGTCACCTCGCTTCATGAATGCCCTCAGGCCAGGCAACAGTGAGAGCACTTCACGTGTTTGCTGCCAAAAAGCAACTTCATTTCTAGACTTCCCTGATGCCGAAATTCTGTTACCTTTGACTTGGTTGCTGTTAAGTGGTGCCACTAAAGACAAAAAAATACATTTTCTGATGTGTCACCTGTGTAACAGTAACCTAAATAAGAGTAACAGCTGTGTAACATTTAACAGTGCCAGGCTCCAATGCACCATCCACAGAGTTCCCTCCACCAGAGAAAAGGTGAAAAGGGATCATTATGACTTAAAACAAACTCTTAGAGCATTCCATCTAATCTTCTATCAGAAGCAATGCACAACTAAACTTCACAACATCCACTTTAGTAGTAATGCTCCTCTACAAAACTGCCCACTTTTAAAAGCAAAGAAAACAATTTCCATAGAAGTTTCATTTACTTTCTTTATATGGGTAATACAGAAAAGAAAATGATGCCTTGGAAAGGCTGACCTGGAGCAGAGACTGGACAGAGCTAGAGAATAAAGTAGATATTTATTAAAAGGCCTTTAATGGTGCACTTTGGGCAGGACAAGAGCCTGAGCAGGGCTACACCCAAGGTGGACCCAAAATGATCACAAAAAATGGAAAACTGGTCACGAGGTCTCACACTTTTATAAGTTTTGGTCCATTTGCATATTGGGGTTTAATTGTCCAATTACAGGTTCAGATTATGAAGTCCCATCCTTCTTGTTTTCTCCCTTCAGCCCACTGTTGTTTGTGCTTTTGGGCCTGAAAACTTGTACCCGTTGTCCTTGGTTTCCAGCAGGAAAAGGATTTGTTTTGTCTCCCTACTCTGTGAAGAGAGCTGACTAACACTTAATGTGAGGCTCAGAACTGCACCCCTAGGCAGCACAGAATCTCAAAAACATGAAAGCTAAAACTTAAGGCACCAAAAATATCTGCCAATTTCAAAGTGAAGCAGCCAAGGTAAAGAGAGTACTTCACTGGCAGTGTTCTGTTAATGGATGGGGTGCGAAGGTGTGCAGTTGAACTGCTTTGAGTGTCCTTGCACAGCCATTCCATTTTAATTTTAACTTCAATGGAAGAATAGAATCATGGGCTTTAATCCTATAAAACCCAGTTATTAAATATGTCAATATGGATGAAACTCCTACATCTTCAACAACGCAAAATTATTTCGTTTTATAACTTAGAATCTCTCTGGTTTCCAAATACAAAAGGAATTAAAGCAGTGGAGGGAGGAAGAAAGAGGATGACAATACTATCAATTATAACCAGACAGCATCATTCCAGAAGTGTGGACAAGAGGAGAGTTTTCATCCTTTGGTTCTCAAACCATGCTAAAAAGAGAAGTACACAGTTGAATCAGGAGACATGTTGGGATTTTGGTGGTGGTTTTTTGAGGTGTGGTGAGGGGGAAACATGGGAGAGAAGGCTCTTCTGTTTCCTCCTAGAGGTGCTACTGACGATTTCATAACAGGCTGCAAATCCTGCTGACCGCATGTCACGTTGAGATGCTGTTGGTATGTAACCCTGCTAGGGCAAACCTCCCTACCTCACCTCCCAAACCAATGCCGTGGAATCTGTGGTCATCCATTTCTCTCAGGCAGTACCAGGAACATTTCACTGCTTCGTGGTATCTCCATTGCTGGTACTGCCCAGAAGTTCATGCAAATCCAGCTGCCTGCTTTTCTTCAGAGACAGCTCTGGACCTTTGTCATTAGGACACAAACTGACACACATTGAGAAATGTGGGCCTGGTCATGGAGAATTTATGCTGTTGCATAAATCATCCACCTACCTTACAAATAATCAGAATAGTTTAATCATGAAGCTGCTAGGCAGTTTACCAACCCAGGACTACATTGACTTAGTGGTATACAGAAAAAAAAAAAAAGAGCTTTAAAGCAAAACAAAAGACTGAGAGGAAGCTGAAGGAAGTTGAAAAGAGAAGACAGGAATCCATTTTAGAAAATGCAGACTCTGAAGTAGAGTCTATCATCCATCCAGGTGTCTACAGCGTGAGCAGGGGAAGATGTGGTTGTGCAGAGTGTGATCACAGTTCTTTTTGTGTAACTCTTGCTCTCTGTCAGATGTGTTCGTGCCTCCCTATTATATTTAGATGTGCACTGGAGGCAATTTTAGGGCCACTTCAGTGAGCATGTTTTTTTCTCCTAAAGAATGCACAGAGGGTCGTGTAAGATGTGAGATAAAGAGAGCCCTAAATATAGAAGTGCTTTAGTGCTTTAAGTCCATGAAGATGAGTCAACAGAACTCCCTCCTCCTAGCAGACTTTTCTTCTAACTTGTTTTACCTTACACGTGCAACATGTGAAACACACCTAGAGAGGAAAATGACTATTTTCTGCAGCTTGTTCTGTTCTTCCTCATGGAATTATGAGATGAGCGTGGTGAGCTGCCCAGACTTAGAGCTAGTCATGACTATATTCAGAATAAATGGTATTATTCAGTCCATACTCACTTAGGGGTAGGAAAAAAGAAGTGGCACTGTTAGGCAGCCTGTGACTTAAAATCTCATGGTCACTTAGATGCCTTCTCAAGTTTTCAGTTTAGTTGAATCAGTTTGATTAGTTTTGTAATTTAACTGATTTGATGGTTTTTAGATGAAATCAGAGTTGTGAACTGGCTTGTCCTAAACTATGAGTATACTTTAGAACTCTGTTAATCTGATTTTGGGTACTTGATCTGATACCTTAAAAGGGCCCAACTTCAATTTTTTGCAAGTATGATTTTGAAGGAATTTAGTGTTGTTATCTCTGACCATCCTGACTCAAAACTGTCAGAAAAGAAGGATGTGTGTGCTGATTTAGCACCGAAAGGTTTCCCAAAATTAGGAACTTTTGAGAAGAACATGATGATGGGGATGAAGACAGTGAGCATCTAATGCTATAGGTCCATTTGTTTATAAAAATATCTGCATAGTAACAAAAAATATTACTGTTACAGACAGGATAAAAAGCTTTTTATATGACCTTTTCTGATAAAAACTTGGTGTTGAATGAAGCATTTTTCACGGCTTTCCCAAAAATGCTGGTGTTCTATAAATTAAGTAAAATGAAGGATTTGAAAAAAGAGCTGGAAAATGAGAAATTATGCTGAGCTACCAAAAGGAATGGGTCAGGGTGCTCACAGCTGAAACCTTGGGGGAAAAGGATATATTTTCATTCCCTAAGGATGGCTGCAACCAGTCAAAAATTGAAGCTGGAAATGTAGAATTCCAGTATTTTCTGATGGAGAGCTTTCTATCTGCTTTCTCCAAAATCAAAGTTGATAGCTTAGTCGTGTTTTAATCATCAAATCTGGGGGGTGGAGGAGTACCTTCAAATCTTTGCTGAGTAGGTCATTGCCAGGTATTTCTTGGGCAGACAGGAATGAAAGGGTGGTAATTTGCATGTTCTTCTGTTCTAGTGCATTTCCCGATGTCTGTCTCAGGTTACCTGTTTTACATGGTTTCATTTGGCTTTTTGTACTGTTTACCAGATACTATTTCCAGACTACAGCAAGAGGATGTGCATGAAATCTGAGCTTCAGTGGGAATTCTTTCCCTGACTTTTCAGTAGAGTCAGGATCTAATCCTGAGCACTGCTCGTTTCTACCTGCATAAAGTGTTGTGGTCCCAACAGAGTAAAGTTTATAGTTAAATTAGCATTTACTGTAAGATTCTGTGCTCAGTGGAGTGCAGATATTGAAAGGTTTTCATTATTTTAAAGTGATTCCTTTCCTCCTGATGATCATAAATGACTCTCTAGGGTGCTTGAAACCAAAGTCTGCTGGTTTTTTTCTATCATTTTTGTACACACTTTTGTTTCACTTTACTGCATACATATTTATTTTATTGTTGGGGTTATTTAGAAGAGTTATCATAATGCAGATCAGATGGTTGATTAAATCACAGCTGGCTTTTAAAAATACTTATAAAACCCAGCATGCTTTTAAAGAGAAAACACATATAGAGTTCAATGAATTCCGAAAGCAGATGTACAAAATACAGTATGGAGAATTGTTTTTTTTTTGTTCTTTGGAGCTAACCTTCAAAGTGTTTTTCCTATTAATTGCTCCTTTCCAAATAATTTTGCTGCAGGAAACAGGAGATGCAAGGTAGGGGGGGCAATGACTTCAAGTTCTGAGGATGTCAGTAACTGGTTGCCTGGCCAGCAAGGTGATGTTTCCTGATGTTGTGATACACGGCTACATTTGAGATGCCACATTTGCCCCAAATATCTGAGTGGGGGATTTTTCCCCAGTAATTCATATAATGGAATGTGAAACCTCCAGCTGTCAGTTGTTTTCTGCTTCCCTGCCCATCACAAGCAAGATGCCATCACTAGTCAGGAATCTTCTTCCAGATGGTGTACGTAGCTTTAATTTGAAATTTGCCTGGTGAAGGGAGTAGTAAATGATTAAGCACTCACTAAGGTAAGAGGCAGCTTGTGACTCCTGTTTTCTTGAGTAAATAGAGCAAGGTGTTTAATCAAGCAATGAAGGGCCAGGAGAATCTGTAGCTACACAAATCTCAAATGTCATGGCAGCACAGGTATTGCTAATGCATTCCCATCAGTTGAGCCTGTCACTTCTCCAGAGTACATGGTGTGAAATACTCACTCTAAATCTCTGTTAGAGAGCCACAGGAAGGCTCAGATACTGCAAAAGCCTCTCTGCCCCTTTTATCCCTGTGAATACTTCCAGTAACTTCAGCAAGACTAGCTACAGGAGCCATAATATCCATGACTTTAAAAATGGACTGTGCATTGAACATTCATTGCCATTGTGAGAACCAGAATTCAGAGATTTGTGTGTCTGTCATTTAATTTTCCTCGGGCAAGGACAAAGTGATGTTGCTGTGGCCTGTTGGATTTTTTGCAGGAAACACCACACTTTTTGTGGTGTTCCTGTTACACGTGTATTGAGAATGTTTAGAGAAATGAGCGTACATGACAGGAAATGAAATGAAACTGTGAGTTAAAATGGAGTTCTCTGCTGCAAAGATGTCATAAACTTGGGGCTGATAAATCTCGATGACAAAGCTTTCAGTCAGGCCCTCAGCTTTCCCATTGTTTCTTTAGCTCCACTCTCAGAAAAAAACAGCTCACTTAGCATGAAAGAGTGATGCCTTCCCACCCCTCTTCCCCTGAATGGTTTGGCTACCTATTTTTCACAAAGTGCAAGAATGGAGGAGCAGAGCAATGGATCTTTCTGCAGTGACCCGAGCAAGGTTCTCTCCAGAGCCTCAGCAGCAGCCCCCGTGCTCTGAGGGGCTGTGACTGAGCACAGAAAAGCTGCTCGACCTCCACGGCCACCCAGGGCCTGCACAATACCTGGAATTACACTTCTCACAGCATGACAGGGTGTGCTGGGTTGGAAGGAGCCCACAAGGATCATCCAGCCCAACTCTGAAGTGAGCAGCCCTTGCAGGGATTGAATCCACAACCTGGGCATTACCAGCACCGTGCTCTGGCCAGCAGAGCTAATCTTGCACCAAATCTTAGGGAAAATGGTTTGCGTGTCCTTTGAAGTTTCTGCTGGCGTTCGTGGCAGTTCAAAGTCTCCTGGATGAGGAGAAAAGCTAGAGAAGCTATAGATACATATATAGATATATTCTGTGGGAATAATATGCTCTTCTCCACAGGCCAGCTCCTACTTCAGCTGCTGCTTTTCATGAATTCTCCTGACAAACGCAGTGGAGAGGTCTGAAGACAGTCCTCATGTGATTGTTTAGCAAATGGTATAGCCTTATCTTAATTTTGGCAATTTTATCATAATTTAATCTCATGCCTCCTAGCTATGATCCAGCAATTCCTCTCCTCTGCACAGATGAATTTTTCTCCTCTGTTACAGATCGTGGAATCCTGAAAGGTTTAAAGTGTGAGGCAGGTGACATCCTCTAACAAGACTTTAAAGGGGCCAGGCAAATCTTTTGGTGAGGAAAGACCCTGTGTGCAGTGGCACTTTCTCTTCTACCTGTTCCCCTGGGTATACTAGAGAAGATGAAGCCAGGATTGCACCCCAGCACATCCACATTTCAGGCTGTGTTAGGATGCCAGCCTGTGGGATATGGTGTGCTGAAGGTGCTTCCCAAATAGCTCTGCTATCCCCTGCCCCAAAAATCAGCACGTCCTCCTGTAAGTTCAGGGCACAGTTACAGTGAATCCCTAAGGAAATTGCAGCAGAAAAAGTCCACTTGTTCTTAAATAAAAGGCCCTGGGAAAATAACATGAGAACTGGGTAAACAGACTGCACAGAGAGGGAACTGTAAAACTCTGAAATACCCTGTTTGGTGGAGAAAGATGCCTGATGGCTGCGATATCTAGTGGGGATTAAAGGCTAAAAATGGCTTGAGGCTTTTCACATAAGCACAGTATGTTCAGAGGGAAGAATACTTTCAAGTTTGGCTCCAAATATTGAAACTTAATTTAAAGAGTAGGATTTTGCAGAAATTTTGATAAATCTATAAGCTATTGAAATGCTTTTTGTGACCTCTGCTAGAAAAAAAAAAGACAGAGTCAGCATTCCCAAAACTGTTCAATAATTAAATGCGTGTTTGAAGCGATTTTTTTCCCCCCTGCCTGGCTAAATACATGTTTAAATTGAAAGTTATATAACCCTGTAGAAAAAAAAAGGCTATGGCACAGTCTAATCCTGAATTATGTGCAGAATGGTTACAACCAAGATCCCTTTAATACAGCTATTTTAGTCTTAGCTCTGTGCAAATGCTCTTTGCTTGTCTTCAAGAATTGCTGCCTGTGAATTGTAAAATACTGGAGCAAGATTTTTNGCAAGTTTTTTTTTTTTTTTTTTGGTATTTGCAGCCCTCACTGACAATTTTGGAGGGTATAATTGAAGGACAGGCTTGGCTGACCAGGATCACATTTTGACTTTGGTTTATGTGCAGTCAGTGTTGCTGTGAGCTTTTTCTCTCCCAGAGCCTCGCTCGAGAGAGATTTCTGGGGAAAAAAAGGGATTGGCAGAGGAGGGTGAGAAGGAAGGAGAAGGGGGACGTGTGGAACAGGGACACTTAGAGACACTTCCACTGACAAGGAAGCAGGAATTTAGGATGGTGTCTGACCTTTTTCAGCATGCAGCTAATGTGTGGAGGAAAATATTCTTCATACACTACTGCTGTTCTGGGGCTGTTGTAGCAGGGAAACATGGAGGATACAGGAACCATGGCAAACTCAAGGAGATGCAGCACTGATGAGTGGGGAAGGCATCAGTTTGGAAAGCAGCATTCTAATTTGATAAGGAATTTTGAGTTATTTCCAATTTGAAGCAGAATACCCATCATTTGACTCGAAACATTTTGCTTTCAGAATATTTTAAAATATAGTCATAGAAGGGAATTCCCAATGAGAAATCAAAATATCTTATTTTGAAATTTCAGTTTTCTCAAAATACTATCTTTGAACTACCTTCTTTCCTATTAAAATTTTTAACTGGAATGGTGCCATTTCTACTACACAGGTTTTGTTTTTATTCTTTTGACTGCTTTAGTTTCTTTTGTTTGGTTGCTTGTTTGTATGTATGAGTTGTTTTTGTTTTTTTTTCTAGAGAAATATCTATCCTGAAAAATCTCCCTTGGAAATTCTGATGGCCACACTCCCGGGCTCTGTAAACTTCACATGGTGCATCCACACAGACACAACTCTCTGAATTATTATTTCCTTAAACTGCTCCCAAACCCCCAGTAAATGGTAGCTGAAGCCTCAGTGATATTGCAGGATCCATCCCGTTTCTGGCCTGTGGAATTACGAGGCTGTTGGGAAATCCCTTGCATGAAATAATCTGCACTCCTTTTAGAGGCAAGCTTGCAGTGCTTGAACCACTGACATGGGAGCAACAGAAAAAAATTCCTTATCAAACCACTGCTCTCCAAGGCATTTGACTTTTTTTTTTTTTTNCCTGACCCTTCCCAAGTTTGGTTGTTTGTTATTCTCACCATTACCCAGCTGCTCCAGCAGAATTAGGCATATGCTGCCTTTGACTTTCTGAAAACCTGTTAGTATTTTCTCTCTACCCTGTGTGATTGTACATAACCGTGTCTGTCCTCTGTTTAGCCATGCTGAGTGCTGGCCCTTAATCATTTAAATCTATGGCATCCCTGACAAATCTTCTCCTGCAAAGTAATTATTGCAATAATTAAATTTATGAAGAAAAAAAAAAACACCCAAAAGACAAAAGGAAAAGCCCAGTTTTGAAAATTAATGCATTTAAATAGTAGTTAAAAAGATATTTAAGAAGAAAAACACTGGCTGCAGCTGTTCTCTACTATACACTGAGTGCTATACCTGTTGTGCTGATGCTGAAGCCTAATTAATTTCTCCTTCATCCTTACTTTGGTGACCCTTAGGAATTGGAAGGATTAAAGATCTATGACTTTCCAGCATCTTTTGGTTATGAAATGATTCATTACACATGCACTTTCATTTTTTTCTGTACAGTTGATTAAGAATAGACAGAAAAAAATCATGCAACAAAGGGTGACCTTGTGACTCAGGAGAGGATGAATATCCACTGATCTGCCTCTCAAAGGCAATTGTGCTTTCTGGTTTTGGGTTTTCTTCAGTACTTCTGGTTGTGAAGTACTTCTGCTTTCGATTGTGTTCTGGTGTTTCATTGGGGTTTTTATATTTTAATTTTTAAACAAATTCATTAAACAAGGTGAATCTTATCCCTTGTGCTTACTGTCTTAAAATAGCCATGAAAAAGTTGTTTTTGCTGCTAAGCTTTTGCCATGTTTTAAAACAGGGAGGATTCATGGGTTTGCAAATCTGTCTCTTCTGAAGAGACTTGCATTTGCAAGTCAATTAAATAGATACATCTCCACAACCATAACTCATTGCTTCCCTGATGCCAAAGCCTAAAGAAATAGAACACCAGGTTAATACAGGACAGGTTTTCTGTATTTAAAAAAAAAATTAAAAAATCAACTTTTGTTTCCCTTTTGCCGACGCACAAAAAGAGTAGATATGGCACTTGACATGGATGGGTTGGATTTGAATTCATACAGAGACTTGGTTTGTTTCTGCTCCTCCTCAAATTCAAAAATTTTGTTAAACCATCGTAAATATTTTAAAGGCTTCTCTGAGCTCTTGCTCAATGCCATCACTTCTCCAAACTCTGCAAGTTGCCAGAACAGGGATTTCAGAAACACTAGCTAAAACATCTTGACAAGCTAAACAGTTTTTAGAACTGGAGTAGGTGGACTTAGCTGACTTCCTGCCAGCTCCAGAGTCTGCACACTGTCGAGGGAGATAAGCAGTGCAAGCGGAGTGGATTAAGGCTGGTGCCAGGAATCTGCAGATCCTGGACCTGCTCTCATCCCTGAGCAAGTCACGTCCTTTGTTGGCTGAGCCTGTTCCTCTCTGGGTGAGCTAGGGGCAGTGTTTACTTATTTCTTTCAAAGAATGTTTATTTTCCTGGATTTTTGGGGGTTTAAGCCCTCAGCCTTAAGACCTGCACCTATTCACGTGCATTTGGCAGATGATGAACTGCTCACGGCTCTCAGCAGGAATGGACCTGACCAATGCAGCCTTTGAAGAAGTTTTTTTCAGTTCAGTCAGATTTCAGCATGTTATACTATTATTATGCTTCCCATGAACAACTGACTGAAAAATTTAGCCTCTTTTCGTCAGTCTTCCACACATACTGTGGCTGGCATTAACATCTCTGAAACAGGGAACTTGAAACTTCCTTCTGGTGATGTTATGATTCCAGTTGCATCTCAGTTATACAACATAAATGCCTAAAAATACAAATTCTCAAATCTTTCCTGCTCGGGCAAACTCAAGAACAACAGCAGTGAACTATTAGCATTTTTAGAATGCAGAATTCCAAATACTTATAACCACCCTAGTTTTTAACTCTCTCCTTGTCAAAACACTAACATGCATTTCAACGTGCATCTTAAATTTTTTTTTTCTCAATATGCTTTTATTTCCTGAATCGGTGCAAAAGGAATTCAGCATTATCTGATACACTGTTGTGGTTTTGACCCAGACATCTTGAAGATTCTTATAAAGATGAAATCAATTTCTTGGCTTTGAAATTTCTGGCATATGTTGGCTCTTCCTGGATGTCAAAGTGAACAACTTGATATACAGCTCATGTCTCTCCATAGCTTTGAACTATCCATAACTCTTTTGGGTTTTAGTAAACACATTCCTTAAAGTCTGTGGCATGTCACTTCTCAGATTCTACCTGTATTACTCAGTGTCTTGTTTCTGTACTCTCTTCTCTCTTAGATTCAGAAATATTTCAATTTCCTTTTGCATCCTGGTCTGTTGGGTTTTTGAGATGAGAGAAAGCTGCCAATGGGGTGTTAGGAATAGGATTTTTTTAAAAGTGTATATATGAACTTAAACATTCAGAAAAAAAGAGCAGTTTTTTGTAGTTCCGTGCCTAGATATCAAACATAACTATATTTGACAACTGAAAAGATAGCATCAGTGGCAGAAGCTATTACACTCTAAAACCAAAGCCACAAATTTGCCTGCTAAAACGGCTTCCTTACTCCAGTTATCCCCCTCACCTAAGCTGAGACCACTCCTCTTCTCCAGAAAGTTCCCCTGCTTATCGAGTGCTAATGGCTGAGCACTCTGAGAATCCCAGGAGCCAGGATGAACCAGAGCTGTATTTCCAGTTGGGAGAAATGTTCTCTGTGCCCTGCATCGGCCTGGTGATGTTTAACAAGCAATTCTTGACACAGGATTTTCCTTTCTAGGGGCAAAGCAAGTTATTTAAGAGGATACTTGGCGCCTTCTGAAAGAGAAGGTTTTCCTTTATCCGAAATGGACCATCTGACACTTTCCTGCTTCATATCTGACACCTTCTCCTTTCATGCCTTTTCATTTTATCTTGTGAAAAAGCCATGTGATTTTGCTTGATTCCATTTGAGTTTGAAGATGGCAACCAAGGAAATATCAACCACTCTTTCTTTCTCTTCAAACATGCCATCAGCCTGTGAACAAATACAACCAAAACAGCCCACCCCAAACCCTGACTATGTTTTAGATGCTACTAAACAAAACATGCCAACAAGAGAAACCCAGGCTAAAACTAAAAAGGATCTTTTCTTCTTGATAAGCCAGAAACCAGTGTAACCTGGTAGATATAAAATCAAAAAAAAGCTTATCTAGTTCATTTCATGCTCATGCTAAAGTTGATCCACTTAATTATTTCTACCATTAAACAGCCCACTGCTGCTTTTTTTCTGCTTGGAAAAAGTGCCAGTGTTATAGGACAGAGATTTTATGCTCAGAGGACCTGGGATTAGAAGAACAGTCGTTTTGATATTGGAGATTCGTCTTTGGCACCAGACTGCTTTTAAGCATGCAAAAATTTTTATGCTGACATGTGTCTGTGTTACAAAATAATTTCAAACTCTGGCATAGTAACAGATGCTATAGTCCAAAGAATGAAAACTGCTGGTTTAGGATAAAAAAAAAATCTTCCAGTGTTATTAGAAAACAGAAGAAAGCACATGGCATAATGGGTCAGTTTAATGGCATTGTTTGCACTAAAGCTGACATTTCAGGCATAATCTGCAGTGCTCACTTGAAGTAGGACATTTTGCTGGGCAGAGAAGGATTTGATACATTCTTTTATATTGCTGTGTCAAATTGGATTAGAACATAATAAAATGGAGAATGTAAAATAAAGGCCTTTGGGCTTGCTGGTTAGGCAGTGTAATAAGATGCACGAGGAATTAAAATGAATCGTACTCTTCAGAAGAATGACAAACTTGTCATGTGGAGTTTGTGTGGAGCTTCCCTTCTTCTCATTCATTTCCTAGGTTTATCCTTCCTGTGTGCACTTTTTGTTGACCCACATAAAGTGAAATCCCTTCAGTGACTTTGCCCAGCTTTTTTACTGCTCTCTAACTATTATTTGAAACAAGACAACGTTCGAATATAAATTATTGAAAACCTCTTACAGTTGATACAGTTCTGGTTTCCTACCATCAACTGCCCAATGGAGCTCAAAACTTTGCCAAAATTCCTTTCTGAGCTTCCCAGATGCTGCCTGGAGTGCAGCCACAGGAGTATTCACTGCAGCAGCCTCAGCGAGGAGCCCTGGATCAGGATCCAGCTTCTGCTGTCAGGCTGGGAGATATCTCAGCTACACAGACAAGGAAACGGGCTGGAACTCAGTTTCTTAAATGATGCATGGACTGTTTCTCATAACCTCACGGAACAAATTCTAACCTTTGAATTTTTGGAAATGTTAATTGGTAAGCCGGGTACTCCAGACTTTCATTTATCTGATACACTTATCTCAGAACTCACATTACCCGAAATTGGATGTGTCTCCTATGTACCATGAGTCACTTGCTTTGAAAAGGCCTCTGTTAGCTGGAAAGCCAGTGACAAGTCTAGATGGCAGGTCGTGTGTTCTGTTTGGATAAACAGGGTTACACTTCATGGGAGAATTGGTATCAGGAGGAATTAATAAATGACTCATGTTTCAGTCTTGAATTTCGTTTCAGATATTAGAGAAAATCTGAATACAAATGATACGCTGCATGGCTTTTGAAATTTGTAAGAAGTGCTTCAAAAGAAAATACCAGAGCCAATCTTGTGCCTGAGTTAAAGCAGGGGAAAAGGACCTGCTCATATCAAAGCAGGCCCAGCGTGAGTGCACATTCCACTTTCAGTTGACTGTAAAAAATGAAGTTGATCTTTGGACACTTAATGCTCTATGAAGGCAGCCTTTCACTTGGAATGACTGTCAGCTGCTCTGTCACATCCTTACTTTTCCCTTGCAGCTGAAAAGCAGTAACTTCTACAAAAGCCAGGTTTATCCTCCCTGACACTAAGTGCCCGTGCCCCTGCCTGTACCCCAAACAGGAACTGCTTGTGCTGCTGCTGCACTTTCATCCTCATGTAGGACAGGACTGTGCAGAGAATTCACCTTAAAACTAGGAAAATATCCATTTTCACAAAGAAGTTTCCAAGGGAAAAAAAAAAATAATCAATTTGGTCTGTAATACAGGCATGTTGCCACAGAGGTATAAGGTGAGGGCCTGAATTCAGGCAAGTTATTTGTCTCAGAACATCCTTTACTTTTCAATGATTTCTTATTCTCAGCTAAGCAGATGCTTCAGCACTTTCCTGAACCGAGGTCTAACAAACTCACCCTTTGATCTTACTGCTAATGATGTCTGGTTTATTTGACTCTAAAATGTGCACTCCGCTGGAGTACGGTTCGACATTGCAAATGAAATATTTACTGACACTTGGCACCGGTGCCTTCACCCCTGTGGATTTCTGTAATGGATCACTCTCACTGAAGGTCTGTCCTCCTGAGGACGTGTGGGATTCATCTCTAATGGCATCACAACGAGGTTGGTTCCTGCCATGAGTAGAAAGCTCCTTCTTTTTCAGAAGTGATTGCCATGATTTTATACCTGATCACTGTTTGGGTTCCTGCATAGAACTTGATACCAGAGACTATGGGATAACTGAAATACAGACTTCTAAAATACATTCCCCATTTCCCTGGGAACACAGTGATGGTAACAAACAGTTAAAGCAATTCAGCGTGTTCCACTCCTTTCATGGAACAGCGTTGTCTAAACTCTGGCTGGCTGGACTATAGCTGTGGGGTTTTCTGACTTTATGAGAACAGTCTTTTGAAGAACTGAAGATTGCTACATAAGAAATGTTGAATCTGCAGTTCTGGCTGATTGGTGTGCTGTAAGTTACATAAAAAAATCATGCAAAACAGGAAGACAGGCAAAATAAGAAAAGTAATATTTCCTTAAGTAAATTTCAGATTAAGTAAGATTAAAACATTCTCCAGCATTTCTGCCCTATCAGCAGGGCAATGACTAAACCCACTGTCTCCTACATAAAACATTCTTTAGTATATCCAAAGAACAAGAAATGAGGACTGAAAATGCACTGTCAATTTCCCCGGATTAAGGTCAAAGCTTGAGAAAGAGAGACAACAGAGTATTTTCCTTCACAAAGTCAACAGACAATTTCAGTTATAATCAGATTAGGGAAATAAAGTCAGAAACAAATAAAATTCAAAAAGAAAAGTCGTAATACTTACATTGGTGACATATTCAATATCCTTCCAAATATTACATTCCCTGGGAAAATCTGCCAAATCTAAAAAATTATCCACTACCACTTGGCCAATCAGGTCGTGCCTGGAGAACCTGTCAAAGTCATACACAGAGAAATGGAGTTTCCTCGTGTTGAGATCATTGTACGGGACAGTAAATAAAAAAACTTCATCAAACACTGGATTTAGGGTCTTTCTGTGCACTTTAGTCTGGTGTTTTGTTTTCCTGTCGGGGAGCAGGTATATCTTCACGTACGGATCCGAAGTTCCGGAGAAGTCCTTGGCCGGCAGGTTGACGGCCTTGTGAATCTTCACTATCAGCTGCTCTAAATCACAGTCATACTTGAGGATGAAGTTGAGCTTCCCACAGGCCTTGCTGTTGCTCCTGCGGCCGTCGTCCGTGTCCAGCGACCTCTGCTTGTACAGCTCTGGCTTGATGCGGCCGATGCCCGTCAGCTGCTCCTGCTTCTGAACCTGCTGGATGTTGAAGTCGGGGTTGGACAGGTTGAGCTGTCTCCGGAGTGAATTGTGCCTTAAAGCGAAAAGGAAAGGGTTGAAACAGGCTGTTTGCACACCCTAAAGATCCTGTTTGCGTTTGGCAGCGCACAGCGGGGTCAGGTTTGTCACACCCAACGTTTGTGAGAGCTGACCTCCAGCATCAGACTGCTAATGCCACATCATCTTCTGTTCCCCTGTCCCAAGCTGGGCTGAAATGGTTTGCTGACCACCCCAACAATGGTTTCCCTTTTTTCCTCTCACACCTGATGTCACAAACTCTACAGTACTTTGGCCGAAAAAGCTCCTTTAATTTCATTAGCTGAGGGTAAGAAGTTGCTTTTAGCTTCAGTCCAGTGAAATTTAATAATTCATGCTTACTGTGACTGAAATTTCTCCTTCATGGATGGTAGCAAAAATCAAATTTGCAATCCCTGTTGAGGCAGGGAGATGTGAAAGTGAAAGTTAAAAAGCTTTAAAGACTAATCTTCTGTAAGTTCCATTTTATTGTCCTATTCATACGCAGCAATCACTGAGTGTATTGGAGCACCAGGAGCTCAGGTTGAACACAGAAAGAGCACGTGAAAAATGCCAGTACAGGATTAATCCAAAGCTATTTATATTGAATGTAATCAGCAATAGTTCCTCTGCTATAATTGTTCATTCATTCCTGGTAAATATCTGTTTACACATGCTTAAAGCAGGAACAGCCTCTTCTATGCTATCCTATTTTGCTTTTTCTCTTGTTGCATAATAAATACATAATCTTATGACTTTACATTAGTCATTTCCAGGATAAACTATCATCATGTCACCAAAGGAAAAAAAAAAAATCAACCCTTAAGCTCCTCATGGCAGTGCGAGGTGCAGAATATCCTGTGGAGGAATAAAAAGAGGCTAGCAAAGAGCCACTGGGCTAGTGCTGTATCTTCTCCAACTGAAATGCATCTGCTTTGACTCAGATATTTACCAGCTCTTCACATGCTGATCCTTATTCTTGCTGTATGAAACATAATCCTTTTACCACCTGCCCCTGCACACACTCTCAGCCTCCTCCTTTCCTCTTCCCTCATCTACTGGTTCTCCAGTTCCCCCGGAGACTTCACTGACTCTTGTTCAGCCACTCTTCCCCCCACAGTCATGACTGTGGCTAAAATCTACGATTTTAAAATCCTATTTCTAACTCTTGCAAGAGTTTCATTAGCTTGCCCTACTTTTCTTCTTTGGAAAAATCTTTGAGGAGATGTTACTGAGTGTTCAGCACCAGTGCTAAGTGCAAATGAATATGCTTTACAAGCTAAATCTAGGCTGTCCTGGTGCTTTTAAGGGACGCTGTGTTATCCAGCTCCTGAGGGAAAAGCACCAATGAGACAGTAGTTGTGATGCCTTAGGGTTTTAGCTTTTATATTTTTCATATATTTGTAATCCTGCAATTCTTTGGCGTATAACTCTAAACTCCATATAGAGTGTCAGCTACTGTTCCCCCATTTTGGTCAGACACGACAATTCCTCTCCAGGCCTAAGAATCAAGGACACCTCACTTGCCTCAGGCCCCAGAGATGTAAACAAAAGTGAGGTGGGGGAGAGCAAACTTGGGGTAAATGTGTTCATTAACTGAAGATGTAATTGGAAGATTAACCCCCAATATGCAAATGAACCAAACTTATAAAAATATGAAAACCCGTGACCCGTCATCCATTTTTTTTGGGTGTAGCCCCTGGGGGGCTTTGTCTGCCCGAAATGTACCTGAAGGCCCTTCAATAAATATAACTGCTTTTTATTATTTTCATTTTGTCGGGCCTCTGTTTTTAGGTAGTCTCAACAAGGCATCAGTTGAGAGAAGAGTCGAATAGGATTGTGATGCTGTCACTTCAACCTACGAGGTTTGTGCACCTCAGTGAATAACTTTTGTATATTTTCCCTTCTCTTTAAAAGGAATGTGGTAAGAAGATGACACATTTTTTTAGATTGGCGTGCCGTGCTTTTTTGGGCTGTGCCTATATTGATGAATAACAGAGAGAAATTGGAGTTACTGACCGGGCAGAAGAGGTGGGCTCGGTGATCTGGCGCTGCATCCGCGCATTGGGCACGCAGTTCTCCTTGTTCCCCCCCTGGGTGTCTAAGGGGAGATCAGGGGAGGTGTGGCTGATCTTCATGGAGGCCTCGGGGAAGGCGGCGGGCTGCCCCAGGTAATCCTCGCTGTAGTCGCGGTCATTGGTGTCCGTGTCCGCGTAGTGCAGCGGCTCCTGCTTGCTGTCCTTGTTCCCGAAGGGCAAGCCCCGCTCCCGCCACGGGATCCAGCACAGCTTCCAGGACACGAACAGGGACACGCCGAACAGAGCCAGCCCACAGGCCGTGACCACCAGGGAGAGCAAGCTGATGGAGATATCTGCCAACGAGAGAAGCGCACCCATGTTGTAGCAATGTGTCTGTGTTTACAAGCCATTCTGATGCACCGGCCAAACTGGCTGTGAGTAATATTATCAAACCACCTGCAGTTTTGTTGCTAGAGCTCTCAGGAATTCATCATTGCTGAGAAAACAACAGGATCAAAAATAAGCAGAGAGCCTGAGAAAATGTCTGCGAAAAATGTAAATCCTAGATAGGGGAAGCACAACGTGAGGATGGACACTTGACCAATTGGATGTCCTGAAGGAAGTGTGCCTGCCTCATGAAGGAGCAGCCAAGCCAACCCAGAGATGTGTGCCCACATGGACAGCAGACCTAGAATCCATATCTGCCATGTAATGTAAACAATAAACAGCTTCTGTTGGAATCATATTGGTTCTGTTATTCCGTGGCCCATTCATTTCCCCCCTGCACTATGTCATGCCTCCGCGCTCTCTGGGGCTCGGCACCTCCGGAGTGCCAACACGGGAGGAAAACACCTCTGGATTGCAAATTGAATTCTGGTCCCTGCAGCAGTCATAAAATAGAAACTTATTAAAAGTTCTAATTTTATTCCCCCACCAAGAGAAAAGAAAAAGTTTGGAGTTCAGGATAAGACTTGAACTCAGCTTATAATTTCCCTCCAAAAGCAAGGTGGATTGAAAGGTCATTCTAAATGTGAAAAGGGTTGTTCACTTGCTCACTCAACTTCCTATTGATGAAAAAGTTGTGCCTGCAATCCATTTTATCTTTTTTTGTTTTTAATTTCATGTAGTGCAGTTTCCTCCACCTGTTTTCCTGGTTCTTACTAGCTTCTCTTCCAGAGCCTGTATTAGGCTTAAACACCATGAAAATATGCACACAGGCACCTTCGTGACATGAATTTTTTAGGGATTTCACTGATGTTGCTTGGTTTGTTATTTTAATTCCATTCTATCTAATTTTAGACTCATTCCTATCTTTGCAAATTATTTTTGACTGTCAATGCATGGCTTGCTCTTCATAATTTAATTAGGATACCAATATCTCTTCAAAACTGAGGTTTTTCTGGGTTTTTTAACTCCAAAGGCTCTTTCTTTTCTTTTTCCAAATTTCTGGCATAAAAAGGAATGTGGAGTTTTCTGTTGTTTTCCCCACATTTCCAGCATTATCCTACTCCATCAACACAAATAAGTTACAACTGGGAGTGGGTTTTGCTCTGTTTTGCTTTAAGTTGTACGTTGGGAAAATGACTCAGTGGAACAGCTGTTTTTTGTGGTTACAGTGTTTTTGAAATGAATCTCTCTGTGGATTACACAATACATCATGCCTTAAACACAATTAGTGAGGATTCTATTTTACTGCCTTAAATTATAAACACAAGTTGATCAAAGCAATTTTTCACACCGTGTGTAGGTTCAGAGTGTTGGGCTGCATCTCTCTACACAAACAGCTAGCCTGAATTCTCAAAGGATGGCAGAAGGCTGAAATGTACTGCTTCTACTAAGACAATTATTTAAGAATGACAATTCAGATGAAACAGCCCCAGTCCATTCCAAAGTAAAAGCAACATTTAAAAAAAAAAAATAAAGTGGAAAAGTCAATACCTTCTGCCCCTGCTGTGAGTCTCATTCTCACCAGCCAGACAGATTAAATTTCCACAGTGGGGGGAGTGACACTGCAATCCATTTCACACAGGAGCTGTCCAGTTTATTTGGCATGCTGCAGACCAACTTCAAACAATTTTAGCCAGCATGGCCCTTTCTGTTCTTCTCCGAGTCATATGAAGACAAAGCTCATTAACAGTGGGGACAGCACAGCAGCTGCTTGGAATTACAGCAAAGAGTTTTTCAGAGCTGAAATTAATTAGAGAAATTCCTCCCATGCATAAAAGGGAATTTGGGAGAGAGTAGAATGGTAGTTCTTGATAATTTTTGAATATTTATTGGTAAACAAATCTGGCAGTGGAGGCAGAGCACAACCTCTTTTTGATTAAAAAGCTGAGGATCAAGGATGGAGAAGTGAAAGAAGGCCTTCAGAATAAAGCAATTTGTCTTGGATGCCCTGGGGAAGAAGCAAGAAATACATCAGAGGTCTGCAAAAAGGCCATTTCTTTCAAAAACTGATTCAAGTAAACGACCCAGCATTGAAAGAAATGAGAAACTTGGAGATATCAGAAGCAGCCAGAAGATTACAAGGTGAGAACAGAAGACTGCCCAAAGATAAGGGTGTTTGAATATCAAAGTGAGGAACAATTTGAAAAGCAGACCAGCAGTCCCCTACCCTGCCTTGAAGATGATTTTAGCAGAGGAAGTTTTCTAGAGAACAGACACCGTGAGGAAAAACACAGGAGGGCAATATAAACTCTTTTTCATTTAGAGAGTTTGGGGGGGCTTTAATAATATACATATATATATATAAAACACCATTATCTGACAATTTGCTTGCACAGAAGCTGGGCAGTAAACAGTGCAGGTCACAGCATGAGAGGGGAGTGTTTATACATCATCTTGGTGTCACTTCTTCCCGACTCCTTTGTGTCAGGGAACAGTTTTTGTATGAAATTTTTGTTTCTGTGGGTGGAAAAGGGACCATCACGTATCTGTCTTACTTCGGTGGAAGAGAGCAGACTAAAGGGTAGTGCTCTAAGCTTCTCCCTTTCATCAGACAGTAATTTTCACATCCTGCATGCCTGGCTGGCACTTTTCAACAACAGTGGATCCATTGTGAAAAGCCGAGGTGAGCACAGTCCCACATGAAGAGATTTTTGGCTGCATCTCAGAGCTGCTTTCCTATTAGCTGCTTGTACTGTTACATACTGTATTTTCTGTATAATTTTTACTCCATCTTTCCAGATGTCTCAGTTTTTCTAAGCCTGTTTATCTGTATTCTCCTGTGGTAGCAGTACTCATCTGCTGCCAGTGATTTCCTCTGCTTTGTAATGAGAGCAGGGTAAGGCTTTACTTTTTTGTCCTCACAGAAATGGGATCTGCAGCACAGAAAGTGTTCCTCAGAAATCCAGCTGCCTCTAAATTCCCTCTGTGAATGCCAAGACACCAGCCAAGCATCTTGACATGAATCCAAGTCAAAATTTCGTAATTCTTCCTTTGTCATCATGGCTGCACTAAGAGGTGAGCTCCCAAATTCCAGCACGTCAGAATACTTGGACAGACCTTCAGTGTGGCCCCAGATTAAAGATTCTTGAGACTTGGTAGCTGCCTCTAATTCTTTGTCTATTGAGACTGTGACTTCATTTTTAGAGGGCTCAGGAGGCACTGCCATTACTTCCATGCAGCTCCAACAACCAGGAATTCAGCTGAGGTTTCCAGGAAGAACACAGGCTCTCTGAATATCTTCCTTACAGCATTGCCTTACAGATATTCTGATGCAATAATCAATTTTTGACCAGGTTTCCATGTTCCCTTCCCCTTTACTCAACCAACTTCCACCTTATTCAACTACTATGCTTATCAGCATAGTTTTTTTCTGGTTTGGGTTTTTTTTTCTGGTTTGGTTTGTGGGGTTTTTTTGGTTGTTAGGTTTTTTGGTTTTTTGGGTTTTTTTTTTTGGTAGCAATCACAGGGTTAAAAATGATGTGGAAACAGCAAGTGAAATGGAGTTTTCTACCTATGGATCACAGCATCAGCTGTTACCACAGACTGGAGAGAAGAATGTGGCCTTTCTCTCTGTGACAGATTTTATTACAATCAGTGAGATAAAAAAAAACCCCTCAATCCTTTTATCAAAAGGACTCAGTTTGGTCACTGCTGAATGCTGAATATTTTTACATTTTTTACTTACATTTTAAAGTAGATCTGTTACACAGAAAAGAAAATTCGAACTTTTTATGTCAAGAGATTGTATGATAGGAATATAAATTATCTTGTCTTCGGTTTCTCCTGCTAAAAAGAATCATGGAACCTTTGGGCAAGGGACCCTCCATATCATTTAGTTCAACACTCTGCCAAAGCAAGGTCACCTCACACAGAATATGCCCAGATGAAATTTCTCTAAAGATGGAGAACATCCCAGCATCTGTGGGGCAACCTATTCCAATGTTTGAGAACCACCAAGCAGGTTAATCCCCTTGGTAGGGATAAAATACTAAGTGGGTAACATTTTTTTAAATCACAATCACCAAAATTTCAGTAATATTGTAAGATAGAACTGCAGTTTGCAAATTATCTAGTAAAAAAGGAAATAAAATTATGCTCCTGTTAATAATTCAAAGGTGTTGGTATAGATCCACTGAGCATAAACTTTTATATTGACTTTGAATAAAATCATGGATTGTTCTAGAAGAATTTGAATTGTCTTGAACTTTTACATACATGTTGCCATGGGAGGATGTAAGACCAAAGGCAAATGTATGATGATTCCATTCAAATGCTGACAGTGCCACACTGCAGCCCTGTGACTTCCTTTTTCTGCAATAAATGGTTGTGCTTTATCCTCTAAAACTCTGATGCTGAAAAATCTCACCAAAACATTAGACAAGCAATGCACAGAAATGTGGTGGCTTTGTCGCTTTGTCTTTTCATATGCGAAGCAAGGATTGAAAGATCATTTTTTCCTTCTTGTATTTATTAATTTGGATTGCTAAATTTTATACAAAATTGAATATTTAAGTTAGCCAACAACGGGGAAGGTCAATAGGTAACGCAGATCAATTTATGTGTCCAGACATGCAACTGGAGTTATGGAGTCAAAAAGCATAAATTACAATGTTTGGATTTGTGTGACTCCAAAAGATTCAAATAAAAGCCAACATATGATAAATAAAAACCAACTGAACTGGGAATTTCTCATCATTCAGCCATGGAGAGGACATTTAATCAAAGGAACTGCTGACCAATAATGTAATTGTTTAGACAATCAAGTTGCTGGTTGCCTGGATGTGACTGGTGTTCCACCAAATGAACTCCCTTCCCAACAAACTGGCTGTAATTTTGTTTAACTTGAGGCTGAAAGAATTTTACCGGAAATCCTAAGTGGGAGAGTTCTTTCACACATTTTTATCAAAGTAAAACAAACTTTCTTCTCTCTGCTGATTTACTCTCGTGGATTTATTAAAATGACTATCCCAATACTCCAGCATTACTGTAATACACAGTTGATCTGTTGGGTGAAGTTTGGCTAGCAAATGGTGAAACAGATCTTAGCAATTCAAAGTCTTGCAGTACAGATGTTTTTAGTCCAAGAGAAGAAGTCTTTCCCTATTTATACCCAACAAATTTCAGAAGGCATTCAAATAAAATAATTTTTTTTTCCGAATAATCATATTACTAGAGGATAGGATACTTTGGGACAGATCAATCTTTGCAAAGACGATTATGTCTAAAATCAGTGGAAATTTCAAGCTGTCATTTCCTGAGGGGAAAAAAAAAACAACATTCCCCCTTTTCATTACTTTTTTGTTGTTGTTGTTGGGGGGGGTGTGTGGAGATTTTAAGAATATGTTTAGAAGTTTTCAAGTTTTCTTGAAAAACAATGAAAACATCAGTCCCTATTGCATAAACCCTGGCTGTGCTTTTGACAGTCTAAATTGCTCTTTTGTGCAAACACATCCCTGGAAGGTTTGCAGCCATCATTCAGCTCAGCAGTTGTATTGCAGGAGCAACTGGAGTTGGGTTTTTTAACCTAGAAGTCTCAGACCCTAAGTTTCCCAGAGGAGAAGTGTTCTTAGGATCAAGTACCTGAAGCAGTTTTAACCTGGTATTGCACTGTAGTTTCCTCTGTGCTTCACGAGTTTTCCTTAATTAACATAACTGGCACTTGTTCAGGACAAAAGTTGTCCCTTGGAAACGACTCCTGGGACAGAGGAGGAATAATTTTCAGCCTATCTATTCTTCTTTGAAATGCTGTTAATTATCCTTAATACTCTGTTTAGAAACTTTCAGTGCAATTCTTTAAAGGAAGGCAGCTGAAGACCAAGGGAATGAATCTCAAATTATATTCATTTTATAACACATACATGCTCCAGCTGTGTCTGACCCTGAAATTTATGAGTGTGGACCAGATAAACAGGCGTAAATGAGATCAGTGTTGGGGCTTCACATGGCAGTAACATTCTCCATGCTCTGAAAATGTATTTGTAGCTGGGTCTCACTGGTATTTGAGGCTGTTATTAGCTTTTAGTGATTTTTTTTTTTAATTCCCTGGTTGTGTGTTCTACATCTTCTAGGTAGGCTTTAGGGTATGTAAAGCTCTTGTGTTGGTTAACACACTGTTCTAATCCTCTGAGTGGCTTGCAGGTCTTTTTTATTCCTGAAAAGTGTTACAAATTCCAGTCTATCAGTGTGTGATTTCACTTCATCTGCTTTGCTTCGGTTACAAATTTCTTTAATGATTCTTCCAGGTATTGCTTAACATTAACCAAGTCTCATAAATGTAACCCTAGGACTTCACCAAGGTACTTGTCAATTAGTTTAAATCCACATAAATGTCACTGCACAATTTCAATATGAAATCAGAATTACTAAATGGCCATACAAAACACTCACAATAACAAGTGCAAAAGCAGTAAGAGATTTGTTTGTGCAGAGTATTTTTCTAGCAGGAACTGCTGTGATACAACTCAAAACTGACATGAGATTGACATAATAGTTTATTGATAAGGTGACAAAACTAAAGTTTCAAGCAAAAAAAACCCCAAAAAAAGAACAACAAAATCTAAAGCAAATCGTTCATAGACATTAAATAACAAGAAAAAAGGACTCAAAACATAGTAAATTACACCTTTTTTAGTTTTGTAAAAAGAAAGTTCTGCTTATTAAGAAGAAAAGTTATGTAAGCAGAATGTCTTGCTTCTAATTTTAGTAAGGTCACTTCATACTTAGACAGCTGATTAATTACAATAAAAATTGTATGCGAACTTGTTCTAAGAAGAATTTATTACTTTTTTTGCACACCAGATCTCTAATATATTTAGTCTACATTAATGCAAATTTCTTTGACAACTTAGCTGACACGTAATATTGTGCTACAGTCTGTAAGTGACAAAAAAGCCTTTACTAATCAGACAGCTGGCTGAATGAGCAGTGATTGTTGAAGACAGACTTGAGAGGAGTCGTATGTCCAAGGGCTTGCATTTCTCCCTGCCATCCTGCAGCAGTATCTGCTGACAAAGAACGATCTTGCTCCTCTGGTGGAAACTAAAGCTGCTTCTGCTCCACAAGTGACACGGACACAAAGCGCAGGAGAAAAAAAAGAATTTTTCATGTCTGCATGTACACGACTGCAATAAGATTTTCCCAGGCTCCCATGACCGATTCTTGGTTCTTTTTGCTTGTTATGGAATTCTCTTTCAATACACAATGCATACAACTGATAAAACGTGCAAAATTACTGTGTACCTTTGTTTTTCTGGCTTTGAGCTAAAATATAATAAATCTGGGGGGAAAAAAAATCCATAAATGAAAATATAGCAGAAGAGAGGATGGCAGTTCTAAAGACACCATGCCAGATTTTCAAGTACTCTGTGTATGGAGATGGCTTTAATGGCTCTGTTTTACCCTCTTAGGAAGAATCATGGAGAGTGATACATTTGCAGGACAGGAAAAGTAGCTGGAGCAAAGGAACACGAAATCTTCTAAAAGCCATTTGGCATTTGAGGCGTGCTTGTGTCTTGTTAGCTAAAAGGGAAAGCTGGTGATATTACAGGTGGGAAAGAAACTTTTGAGGGTAGACACTCACTCTGCAAATTCCTGTGACCATCAGGTCTGTGAGGCCCTTCGCAGTGAGCAGTTGTGTTTTTTGTAGGAGTAAAGTTCCTGTGACTTCTGCTTCTTTGCAAGTCACAGATACAGATTATTTATTCCAAGAAAACAATTAATATGATACACTTAGTTTTTCCTTTTTCTTGCAGGGTCCTTCACAGAGTGAGCAGAGCTGTTAATTAATGTTTTGCAAGTGTTTATCCTGGCTTTTTTTATGGTATGCAAAATAGAAGTTCATGCAGCAGTTGAAGGATTTACCTTCTCATCTAGTCATGCAAAATGACTAGTCACTTTTGGCAAATACTGTGTATGTTCCCTCATTAGCAGAATGAAAGGCTTTAATAGCAAAATGAATTATGGAGAATTGAATAAAGAATAACCTAGGAGAAATTTCTGCGTAGAAATTTTTTTGGACAAATTGCGCGTGTTAAAAATTATGAAACCGTCAAGATTTGTGCATGTTTTAATGACTAAGCCATCCGAGCACGCAGTAATCTTGAATATTATGACCCTATGAATAATAATGAAGAGAAATTGCCATTTATTTCTGCAGTGTATAGCCAGCAGCAGGAAGTCCCCAGGTGATGGAAGAGCAAACAGCTTTTTTGAACCACGCCAATAAGCTCCAAGTTCCATTATAGCCCTTGAAAGCCCAGTAAGTTGCAATAATAGTGAAATGTTTTAGAGCACTAAAGGAAATGACAGAGCAGCATTTCATTTCCCATTTGTATAAAACTGTACAGTAATAGTCCACCAAAGTGCTCAAAACAACGGCTTTGAGAGAGATCATAAAATCATAGGAATGTTTGGATTGGAAGGGGCCTTAAAAGATCATCCCATTCCAACCCCTCTGCCATGGGCAGGGACATCTTCCAAAATTTGTGAAATTAAATTATTACAAAGGACTGGGAGATGAGGACAGAGCACTAAAGAATGTGAAGGGTTGTTGGAGCTTTAGCAAAATTTAGGTTTCACATTAATGCCTAAAGACTAAATACACACACACAAATCTGTAACATGATGAATATGATTAAAAGGTACTTTCACAGAGACAGCCAAATGGTCAATAGGAATTGGGTTGCTCATATAGGCAAAATCTGTATTTTTCTTTCAAACTTCCAATCTTTCTCCTACTAGAAGCATTCGATTTCACATACCAGTGTTCTCTCTTTCTCAATAATCTTACTAAGTCTAGTGGAAACCCTTAGCCTTTCTGATTTTGAATAACCTAACAAAAAACTTCTATTTTTGAACCTTTCCTAATTTGTTGCGTATTTTTGTTTTGTTTTTTTTTTTTTTCTTTATTTTAAACAAATATGTAAGAAATAAGAAGACAGTGTTACTTTTCTGGACAATTTACATAGAGTAGAAGTGCAAGCTTCTCTTTAAAGTCAGATTGCTTGCAATGGAAATGAGGTCAATTATTTCATTAGCTTCCTTTTCAGAATCAACTACTCTAAGCCTACACTATGGGAGTTTGGCACTTCACAGTGGTTCAATATTTACAATACTTGCTTTACATTTAAGGAAGAGCCAAAATTCATTTGCTTTCTCTATACTGGAAGATCATAAAAAGGTTGTCACAAGTGTTGAAACCTCACAAGGGATTTCAAGAAAGTTGCCTGCATAGACTGATATGGATAGAGAGGAAATTTATTGCTTATTACCGTCACAAATCACTAACATCTTAAGCTGATTAAATAGCCTGATTTTTCTGTTAGGAAGGAGCTGCTGGCACAAAGGGAAATAAAAGCAGCCTTGAAAGCATTTATCTTTCTCAGATCAGGAGCCAGATGCACTGCAATGCTCACATTGACTTTTTAAAAAGTATTTCAGCCACGGCAAATGTATTCTGTGTCTGTTGTTCTTTGTGAACTTAGGGCTCCCACTTGATGAAAGGAAGATTTTTGGGCTGATCCATAAGTATTAGGGTGTGATTGAAGCCTTACTGGCAGGGATGTTTACTACTAGGAAAGATACTGAATTAATAATTTACCCTTAAATCATATCTACTATGATTATAGATATCTAACTATGACTGTTAGAAAAAAAATATGGAATATATATATATTTTTTTCCATTCATATTCCATTACTAGAGAGCAAAAGAAATAGCTTAAGACTTTCAGACTTATGAGTGGGTAATTCTGGAAGTCATAAAATAATAGAATCGTTTGGCTTGGAAAAGATCCTTAAGATCAAGTCCAAATGTCTTGTCTGTCGACAGCACTGTCTAAGAGAAAACTGCAGAACAGATATGAAAACAGAGAAAATCAAGAGAAATCTAAAGTGAAACATCTTAGCAATGTAGCAGCTAAAGTAACAGAACTGAGAAACAGATTTGATAAAATTATCATTCAGATTGCTCTTCTGCTTTTTCATTCCTAGACATGGATTATTTTAAAGCTGAGATGCTCTTGGAAGCCTTCCTAATTCTGGCAAATCTGAATGCAGACAAGAACTTCAACTTGCTTATTTTTGCAAAGCATTTACTAAAGAGTGTATGCTTGGAGTAAGATTTGAATATATCTGGATTTCTGTTTTCTTGGGTTTAATTGTACAGCCATGCAAGACATTTTATTAAAATGTATCTGTAGAAAGAACAAGCAGCGACAACTCCTATGAACTGAACAATTTCTTACGAACTGAATAATTTCATGTTGTACTTAGATGCGAATGTAAAATTGAAACTGGACAGCTTGAGGGGTTTTTCTTCTTGTATTTCTCACTCCACAGTGGGCAGGAGGCATCCAAACGTGCATCTTTCTCAGGGAAAAACAAACTGAAGGTACTGTGGTTCACTGAGGGATGAATTCAGGCCTTTGCTCTCTCCAGCTGCTGATTTAAGCACTTTGATTGAGCTATGACAGATTAAAAAGAGGGGAAAAAAAAATCAAGATGATAATAAATCTGAGGCATACACTTCAGCATCAGCGAAGCAACCGTGGGATAGCTGCTTTCCAACATAAATGTCAAAGTTCAAGGACCGGATGCAAAACTTCCGTCAGTGACTCAGGAAGATTAATGTATTAATATGCCCTTAAATTCCCTGAGTCAAATTGGGCACCTACACCTGGAGAAATGGCTCTGCCACACAGCCAAAGGGGCACGCTCAACAAATCACTTACTGTGAAAAGGTCAGGAGTTGCTGAGAATATGCTGGATTCATAAGGAGAACAAATCTTTAGAAGGTGACAGGTGGGGGACAAGGGACAGAGATGAAACTCGATATAACCCTGCGTGCTGTCAACTTCCACCTTTGCCAATCCCTCTTGTACCTTCCTGTTAACAACATCCACAGCTTTGTACCCGTGGAATAATAAAAAAGAAATGCCACAGAGCACTATCAATAACTAGTTCATTAAGGCTAGAAAGTCTGGCAACCCTCAAGATAAAGATATTTCAGCATTTATGAAAAGCAGCCTACTTTTGCCCTTCCGCCTCTATGTAAAACCAGACATTTTCCAACAAAGGCAGTCCTGCAGAATGCCCTGCTGTCTTAGAAGTTAATTTATTTTTCATTCATCTTGACATAAAGGTCAAGATAGTAATGCTTCAGCATTTCAGGGTTTGAAGGCTGATAGTAACTTCACCGAACACCTTCGCCTTGCATCTGTCTGGAGGTTTCAAAAGCTGCAAGGGGCCTCATGGTGGATTTTGCACCTAAGAAAAGCAGGAGGTGTTTTTATTTTAGATTTTTAAAATCACTGTGAGCCACAACTCAAGAACCTTGTGAACCCCAGAGACTAAGACCAGAGAAAGGATCAGAAGTCCTTATGCTCCTACAAAAAGTCATTTATAGCTATGGCTGCATATTGAACCCTATTTAAGAGTATCAACCACTTCAAAGAAGTGTGTTAATTAGATGCATGTAAAAATATCCAGCAATTAAACCATGAATGGTTAATATTTTAAAACTGTCCTGAAGACTTTCATCTATTTCCCTCTATGACAATGAACAGGCACACTTCATACTCTCCATTTTTCCAACACTGCAGGTGGATCCATCCATCCACCCATTTGCATTGGTTTGTGTGTTCAGAGGTTTCTTCTTTGCTTTCTGTTCTTCCTCTCTCCATCTCTCCCCTCTGACACACACACTCACACATGACCATCCCAAGTCTAAGATACACCAGCACGGGTGGAAAGATAAGATTCTGATGTATTAAATACATAGAAATTGACCATTGACATAAGCTTAACAAGTGATGTTGCCTGTAGGGCTTTGGTGGTTTAAAAAATGACTAATGATGAGTAGGATAGATGTGTATGGCTGCAGCCACAGCTCCTTGCTCTGTTTTGATGGAGCTGTAAGCAGCTGTGTGAGCAAGATTCTCTCCCTGACCTTACAGGTGCTGAGCCACCATCCCTGGAGGTGTTTAAAGGGTGTCCAGATGTGACACCTTGGCACTCAGGGACAGGCTTCGTGGTGGAATCTGCGATGCTCAATGATCTTAAAGGGTCTTTTCCACCCTTAAAGATTCTACGCTGTGATTCAATGAAGAAATCATCAGTCATCAATCACAGTCACCTCAGAATTACAAAGCTAAACCATCCAAGCACCTGAGACCCTGATTTAAGGAGTCATTTAATTACTCTTCAGGAGTGATTAAGAGGAGGAGTTGACACCTTTCTTGTCCAAGTCTCCAGACCACCTCTCTGATGCACAGTTACTTCATTGCTGTCTATCAACTTACAATATGCTTCTTGACCTCTTGGATTATGACATGAAGGTCCAGTAAAAATATTTTTCTCTGGTGATTTCAAATATCATATGAATGGGAAACTATATGAAAGTCCAGATTTTTAATTGGAAAGATGTAATTTACAATGTTTTAAAGAGCAATTTGCAAGCTATTTTTTTCAGTCTTTATTTAAGTTTAGTGACCTCTGCTATATATCTGAGACATAAGCAACAGCCTTCTGTCCTTATTCAATTAATCAATGCATGCACAATTTTTGATAGGTAATTTTATTTTATTTAATTAATTAATTTATTTTAATCAAGATTTACTCATGAAAGCTGCGAGAAAGCATTGAAATATGTCTGGACATACACAGTTAAAACCACTGTGAGTAAATCTGTATCTGGAGAATGTTAATGGAATGTAAACAGCACAGAAATGTGTTCAGAAACCCTAGTGGATATTTGAAGAATTGTTTGTTTTTCTATTCACACCACCAAGTAGACTGTAGGACAAAGCTGTTAAACTATCTCAGTGATTAGACTGTTTATCACTAAGTAGCTTCTCCCTTTATCAATGTCAAAGTTACTTAAAGGTCTTTTTAGAAACAGGAGCAGAAAGCCAAGATGCAGCAGAGTTCTCAAGGTGAGCATGTGTAAAACAGTTTGAAAATTTAGAAACGGAACCTGGATCTTCTCACTCATCACTGTGAGTCCAGAAACTTTCCAGTTTCTTCTAGAGAAGTGTGATGCAAATGAATAAAAGGGACGCAGGGAGTTTGACAAGCATTGCTCAGCACACAAGCAAGGTATTGACCACTAGACAAACGGGATAGCTTTTTCAAATAATCCAGTTAAAAACGAGTTAATTAAATAACTGAGTCCTGAGAGAGCTGTCATCTCTCCAAATGCACCTGCTTTCTGGGAGGCGGCAGGCACACGGCCAACACGTGAAGCACGGAGAGGATGAACAGATTTTGGAGAAGGAAAGTGATACAGGCAGCTGAAAAGCCACGTCAGTAACCCCGCAGAGTGAAAAACTCACGCTGAGCGTCGCTTCTTAGGCTGTAAAACAGAAGAATTTCTTTTTTTCTTTCCAGAGTGGATTCCAGGAAGACTGAAATACCATGAATCATAGAATGGTTTGGTTTGGAAGAGACCTTAAATATCATCAACTTCCAAACCATCTGCCAAGGGCAGGGATACTTTCCAACAGACCAGGTTGCTTAGAGCTCCATCCAACCTGGCCTGGGACACTTCCAGGGATGAGTCACCCACAACTTCTCTGGGCCTCACCACCGTCACAGCAAAGAAATTTTTCCTAATATCTAATCTAAACCTACTCTCTTTCAGTGTGAAGCCATTTCCCTTTGTCCTGTCACTACAGGCCCTTGTAAAAAGTCCCTGTCCCTCTTTCTTGTGGGCTCCCTTCAGGTACTGGTAGGCCACAATTAAGTCACCTTCTCTTTTCTGGGCTGAACAAACCCAATTTTCTCAGCTTTTCCTTGTAGGCTCCATCTCTCTAATCATCTTGTTGGCCTTTCTCTGGCTAATGTCCTTCCTGCGTAACTACAAAGTTCCAAATCAATTATAACCAACATCTGTAATTAAAAAAACCCTGAAATACAGGTTTTGATGAATGCAGCAATTCTGGAAGATCGAAGCAGAAAATCCTAGGAACAGTATTTAGGTACAATCTTAAATGATTCCTACAGTAAAGATCTGTAGTTGTCTTCCATGCCCCAAGTGATGCACCCCATTTTCTTGTGGAATGTGCAATTGTAATGGCACATGCAATTGCTGTCATAGTTAATAGCCTCTCTCAAGCTGGAATTCTGCAGATTTCAATCTTGCTGTGCTTTCTTCTGAAGCAAACTCTGCAGCGTTTCTTTTATAAGCTTTTATTATCAAAAGGCCATTTTACATATTACATAAGAACCTTAATCTGATAATTAATTAAATGGAGAATAGCAAAATAATTAACAGGATTAAAAGTAAGATCTAAACTAGTTTGAGTATCCTGGAAATCAGTCCATGGTATTTAGGCTTGTTTTTTAATTTGCAAGAGTTTAAAAAAAAAAAATCCTCTTTTCATCCAGCATTCTGATAGAATATATTTTTAATGTCTTAGATGTACAATTATTGCCACTATTTGTCATAGCCAGACTCCTGGAGATATTTTGTGCTTCCAGCAAGTAGAATATACACTCTCTACTAGAAAATGTACTCTACTGGATTTGCATTTTCTTTAATTAAGTAGCTCGATCTGTATCTTACCTCCTGAAATTATTTTCTCCAGAAAAAATTAGAACAGCTAGTTTCTTAACATGAGGAACTGAAGAGTTATGCTTTAGCAAGGACAGCAAGGAAATTTCTGATTAGGTCTTCCTTGAACAATCCACTACCACATGAAAGAGGAGGTGCTCTCATTCTAAACTTGAGAACTGGACCTGTTCTCCAGCATCCAGCCCCTGGATGACAGCAGGAGACAATGCAGCTCTTCATTCCTGGGAAGGAAAATTTTGCAAATTCCTGTTGTTGATCTGTGAGAAGAGCTTCACCTTTTTTTTTTTTTTTNTTTTTTTTTTTCTGTCCTAGACTGTTTCTTGGCAAAGCTCTTTGTTTTATTGAGGTTTCTAGACAGTCCATGCTAATTCTGGAGCCTTGGCTGTTTAAATAGAAAATATTGCCAGGATAAACTGGCAGAGGAATTCATGTGAGCCATTCAATGCTGCTTCTACCTTGTGACCTCGAGGATGTGGAACAAATACATTCCCTTAAAGAATTCCTGTCCAGTTCCACATGCAGAAGGAAATGCTCTGTCTTACAGACAGCACAAGAACTTTCTAACTTCTGTCCATAACCACCCTGGGGTGCAGTGAATCCAGCTCCTCTTGCTGTGCCCCACAAGTTGGTACTGGAGCTTGACTTGTTGTACCTTTATGCACAAGTTGCTGTCCCTGAAGTCAGGGAGATTTCAAGTACAGGAGGGCCATGAGTTTGGAACACAAACCATGTTAAAGTCTCCGTAGATTTCTACTCTGAAGAAAAGTCCCTCACCACAAAGGTCCCCTTACTTTGAGCTGTGTTTTTGTAAGTAATTAACTCACCATTTTTGAGAACCAAACAGCAAACCAGCAGTGTGCTGTGTGCTTTAGGATAAATACAGTATAGCAATTACGGTTAATTGCATATGAGATTCTCAATGAGACTGGGGATAAAACAAGGGTGACAAGCAATTTACCAGACTGCACTTTCAGTGCCAAAATCAATTACGACATTACAAATCCTGTAAACACTAATAGCAAACTATGTGTCATTGTGCATCTTTGACTGATGTCCAGCTTGTACTGTCTGGTTGTGTTTAGCTATGGGGAAGATGCAGTAACAACTCCTTTAAAAGACAGTCTACAGCACATATTTATAGAGGGAGAACAAATATCTGCATGTACATATATTGCTCTTGCTGCTGCTGCTGCTGCCAGCAGCTCCAGCGTGTTTAGGCCAGCCTCTGGATGTCATTGATAGCATAAATACAGAGCAATAATTAATTTCTAGGCAATGCTAACCAATGCAGAATGAGGCTGAGTGTGAGGCTGAATTCACAGCACTGAGCTTATTATTCAATTTGGCTCACTATTGGATGAGAGTACCAGGGGATTACAAATCCCTCTGGGGGTTATTCTGCAGTGAAATACCACCAGTTGCACAGCATCCTACTTCTTCTAAAACAGAATTTCAAATGTGCTCGCTTCACTCAAGCAATAAACAAGAAAGAGAAGATAAACAACCCTACCGGAGAGAGAAATTGTAATCACGGGTTACAGCACAGTTTTTTTGAGAGGAGTTCAATTATAATCAGCGATACACTTCTCACATGATGCACACAAACAAATGGGATGTAGAGGAGGGACCATCAGCATTGAAACCTCCTTTCTTGCAGACTCATGGCTGCTCTTCCTTGGGCCCATTCCAAGGGGAGAACCACTGCTTTCCTCATCTCCCTCCCAGAATTACAAGGAGTGTAAAGGAGATGTTGGTGGCAGCCCTTTGTTCCTAGAAATCAGAACACCACTGCTGTGGGATGCTTAGGAGAACAGCATGGAAACACTGAGCTTTCACTGAGTCTTCTCCCCCAAGATTTGCTCAGCTGGATTGCTCTCAGACCTAGGGGATTCCTTGGTTTTGAAGAACTTAAAAAGTTCTGCTACTTCTAAAGGAAAACAAACACAATGGATGGTAAATTTATAGCCACAGTTTTTTCATCTTCTGGTCTCTAAAATTAGTAATGGGGGTTCTCATTTCTCCAGAGACAGCTACATCCCACTTTTCTTGCTAGCTAGAATACACTGATGGGATTTGCTAACTTTTCAGCCACTTCAGTGGAATGATTTTAGGATAATTTTTTGAGAACTTGATACTTTTTTTCTTTGTCATCCAACACTGGTGGATAATGCACCCACCAATATCTACTTCTTATCCTGGCTCCACATGGCCCCTCAAAATAAATAAAGAAAATAAGGTTGAAAGATTAAAATAAAATCACTCATCTGATAGCTTGATTATATTAGGAAAAAATATACCTCAAACTAAATTACATGAACATTATTTTAAATCTTTTCTTTAGACTCAGGTGCCTGTACACATCCTTTGCTCAGGAAGTCCCTGTGATCCCACGTCCTTAAAATCAAAACGATTCCCACCATCAGGTCGACCTCGATGATTCTAGGGAAAAAACCCAATAATTTTTTTGAATGACTAAATGTGAATGTTACAAAAATAGAAAACTTTTCACTTGTAAGCATGAGATTACATTCACTAGGGAATAAACTGATGAGGAAGAAGAGAATAAGAATAAGAATAAGAATAAGAA
>VZDJ01000102.1:363048-374580 GCA_008694505.1 Cyanoderma ruficeps | reverse complement strand
AGAAGAAGAAGAAGAAAGAAGAAGGGAAAAGGACCAAGCACTTTCAAGAACTCCATGTTCCAGCTTCCAGACTTGTGAAAGTTGTGCTGTTAGTGGGTTGTTGAGTAGAGTTACCCACTGTAATTTCCCTAGAGGACTTTCATGTAAGGGGTGGGTAAGTAATTCTGTAAGTTTCCTAAACATGAGCACAATATACACTGAGGTATACTGAAATGAATAAACAAATAGATATCCTTAAAAACAAGTAAAGAGAGCCAGTAAAAACACACTCTTTAATCCCAAATGTGAGGGGCACAGAAACTGGAAATGGGGCACATCAGAAACGTGTCTCTCTTCAAGAAAAATATTTTTTATTCTGCATTTCTGCCACAATAATGTGACCAGGATTACCATGACCGTATTCCTTTCAGTTTCAGTCTCAAATGGTGCCACACCAAGATGTGCATTTGCAAGGCCATGAAAGCAAATGCTCAAAACTCTGAAATTATGCTGAAAATAGGGCAGGAAATGGGAAAATGCTGGTATATGCAAAAGATTACCTAAAGTTACCCTGTTAGAGCTGTTGCTGTGTTAGACACGGGCTGGAGTGAGCGGCATGATTTGAGTCTGAGAATGTAAACCCAAGCTTGCAAAAACATATCATGAATAAATTCCATAGTTAAACATATGAAACCCAGCACAGAAATGGAAGTTTTGAAATCCTCCTCATGCTTTTATTTAGTCCCACTTGAATGTGTATTCCACAAAATCACTGCCTCTCAATTATGGCTTCCTTGCTGATAACAGAGGCACATTTCTATTTGCTAACGCACACAGGAGGAAAATGTATTCTGTTTATTATTTATAAGAGTAAAGTGCTGAGAGGCCTCAACAAAGCCCAGGCTCTTATTATGTGTTTGCTATGAAAATAGATTGAGCCATATTCAGGCAGGCTACTTTCCACCTAAATCCTTGGGCCCACTGTTTTCTCTTGGCTGCTTTTTAGGCCATTTTCTGCCCACTGCTTTACTGACATCACACTTGAGACATGCCCTGCTTTCTCTGCTGATTACAGACAGGGCATTAGATGGAATTTTTACTGCATATCAGTAGTGAAAAAGCAGCTGAAAGGGTGGGGAAGAAACAGCACTGACAGATTCCTACAAGATCACATCTCAAGTGCCTGGCACAATTAAAAAAACAGCCTTAGTTTTCACAGTCCCCAAGCAGTAATCTATTGCAGCCAACTAAAACATGACACCTGTCTCTAAAAAAACACCCCAGGGTCAAACACATTTGTATTAACACATTGTTGAGAATTATTTGATTAGCAGGATTTACAGGCAAGCAGCTCCTGTGCTGCTCTGTGTGTTCATAGTCCTCCTCAGCTGGGGTGAAGTCCTTCCATTACCTTGAACCAAGTGCGTCAGCATCACTCCTTTCCTTCAACTGCTGAGTCAGGAAATACTCTGTCACAGCTTGCTTTTTCCCCTCCTTTTTTTTTTTTTTCCCCAAAGGCTCACAGGTAAAAGAATAAGCAACACTTGTGTTTTTAAAACAAGCAGTATTAATATTTATCTCAGGATGACCTAGGGATTTAGGATCTATTTGCTGTCATTCCCTGGGAACAGTACTTCTTGAAACGCTGCAAAAGGGGTGCTTCCCTGCTCATCAAGGCTGGTTATGCAACGTTCCTGTATCTAACACTTTTTCTATTCCTGTCCTAATATAACTATTTTTATTTATTAGCAACATCTGCAAATTTAACAACCCCAGCACGTGCCATACTATGTGCGATGAACCCAATGAATTCATGTGAATACCCGCTGTGAGGTGATGCTTCTTTTAACGTCACTGATTCTATGATTGCCATTATTAGTTGCCAGCCATGTTTCAAACTGCTGGGACTGCCACAAAAAAGAAAGAATCGCTCTTCTTTTACAGCTTGGGGAGTTTTATACTGCTGGAGTCCAAGGACTTACATATTTCCCAGATGCAGCTGGCTGTTCTCGCTGTCATGCAATCCACCACACTCCTTTACTGATTGCTTTATCACATCCAGTTTGCTCACATATCTTTGAGATAGCATTTTAAGGCACTAATTTTTCAGCTTTCTGATCTGCTTTGCCTGGTGAGAAAATAAAAGGGGATTTTCACTGGCCTCGATGCAGCAGTGAAGACTTGAGAAAGGAAAAGAGCAGAGGATGGAGGGACTGCACAGTTTCTTTGTCTCTCCATCTCCTGTGCAGCATATGTCATAGCAGATACTGTCAACAGGGCTGGGGAGAAGAAGCAGACAATGGGAGAAAGAAAAGCAAAGGGAAAAGAGCTGTTAAATTCACCCTTGGCAAAAACATCTCACAAAGGCAGCAAGACCGTCCTGAGAGGAAATCCAGTGTGGGAGAAAATTAGGGATGCTCCTCAGGAGAACAGGACCTGGTGAAATAAAAGGCAGTACCGATCTGGGGTTTTGAATTCCCTAATTCCCCTCCTCCCTGGCTCTCATGATTTTGAATGAAACATTAATACTGCTTCAGATGCTTCTTCCCTCCAAGGCCAATCAGCTGCTCGGCAGGGCGTGAAGCGGTTGTTCATTTGAACAGCTAACGAGGGAGTGGAAGGACACAGCTAATTCTGAGGCTCTTCCAGCACTGCTGAAGCTCACATTTGTCTTGACACACAGGGAATGACCTGAAGAGCCTCTCTCCAGTCTGGAAGAAGAGGAGCGGTGTGTTAATTCCACGTAAACAACCCCGAGTTGTCAGAAGGGATAATTTTTCACTCTACAGCCGTAAACATCCAGTTTTGAGACTGGAGGAGACACCTCGTCCTGCTTAGTGCCATGGCAACAACTACCTCTGGAAATCTTCCACACAGAGAGGGGTACAGAAAAAAGGGAGGTAAAACTGCCAAAACGACCAAAAAATGTTAAATCCCAAGCCTTCCATTGTAACAAAATTACTGCTTCATCCCTCAGTGCATAGAGCCTTTAGGATTAGAAGTGACTCCCAAGACTGAATTTTAGATCTTCCTGAAGGTGAAAAACTGCTTCCCCCTAATCTGGGAAGGAAAAAAAGTTGAAGTGGCTGAAGATGCTGCTGGTCCTGTTGCTATTAAGGTCTGTTCTGGTTTCCAGCTCCCAAGAAAAAGAGAAAAGAAGGAAGAAAAATCCATCAAAGGAAGAAAGAGAGTTTTTGTTCGCCGTGCTGGGTCTGACTTGTAACATTACAGAAGGACCGACAGAGTAATCACTATCAAATGTCTCTGGCAAACCTATACCTGTGCACTGCTATTTTGGGAACTGCTTTTAGCTATTTTATCATCACTGGCTCCTAGCAGCAGCAGGAAAGAAATCATCTTGACTAGTCAATTCGCTTTTTATGACACAATGACAACAGAACAAGAGACAGGTACAGAACGAATAAGGTAGGCAGGAACAAGACATTAACTTGAGAATGAGAGCAGATATAAAAATGTTACACCTTCTGCAGCTAAGAGAAGCTGGCAGGAACAGTGATGCTGCTGCACGGGGAAGAGTCAAGGTGACAGCTTTTCCATATTAGGGGAAGCCAAGCTTTCTCTTTCCTGATTAGCCACAGCCTGAATGTCAGCATCAAATAATTTCTCAGACTGGCTTAGAAAGCTACAGAACCCACAAAAACACCACCAGTCCATGAACAAACCAGTGATAGGACCCCCAAGACAGACAAAGAATTTGGACAGATCTGCTTTATCTATTTTTTTTCCTACAGCAAACTCCACAAAGAAACTCAAAAGGCTCTAAAAATCAAGACAAAACAGTCAAGTTTTAGTGTAATATAAAACGGAAATAGAAATTCTTTCAACAGAGGTATAACACAGTATATCCACATCCTTTCCTGCCCACTGTGTCCCCACAGGCAGGTCCTCAGAACCCCAGGCTTCAACTCTGCTAACTCTAATTTCCAGGTGACAGCAAGTCTGCTTGGTGCTCTTTGGTCCCTTAGAAATACGAGTTTTATCTCTCTCTTCAGAGGCCTGGCTGCCTGTTCTGCTCCTAAGGTCCATCTCCTGAGCAGAACAAGTGACAGGCACCATGCTTGTGCCTGCTGCACCTCAGGTTTCACCGCTCTTTGTTTGTGAAACACCCCAGAACATAGAACAAACAAAACAAATGGACAAAACCGGGCCAGCTCCTCACTTTCTGTTTACCTGCTAAGCCTAATTTCTCACCTCAAAATTTTTTTTAACTCGTTAGTCATCTTTAATATTTGTCGACTTAAAATGAAAACAAAAAGGAAGAAAAGTTTACTTTAGACTTTTGTGATCGTGGATGCCTTAGTGGCACCTGGAGAAATAGCAACCTTTCTTGATGGCACGATCTATTGCAGGAGAGAGCACAATCACAGAAGTAAATAAAATCTGAGCAACTGGTTTAGATTTGTGTCTTATATTACCCCGGGTAAATTGGTACAGCTTAAAAAAAATAGAATTGTACTGATAAGAAAATTTTCTCTTTGTAGCTTTACGTGTTTTTGAAGCAATACCAGATCTGTTTTCTCTGGTATTTAGTTGCTAATGGACCTAAAACCTCTTTACAGCAGGTAATGTCACTGTTACACATATCCTACACCAGCCCTACTACAGGGAATAGGACAGCACTCAGCAAGAACAGCTCAATACCTGCTGCATTTCCCTGCAGCCAGGCTCAGGAAACTCTTTTCTTTTATGCTGTGCAGAGACAACTTAGCATAATGAATACTTGAGATCAGCATATTTAGGGTAGGCTTCCCAAAAAGAGATGGAATAACTAGGCATTAATCTTATCCATTTCACTTCTCTAGGGGGAAAAAAATAAACTCCTCTTTTAAATGTGTAAAACAGCTGCTACAAATGGAAACAGAAGATCACGAGACTGCTGGTCTCATTGACCACTTTCTGATTTGCATTGTACATTTCTTTCTATAATAATAGGATAATTTGTACGGAATTACAAGTTGTAATTATTTATAAAATTGGATAGATGTGAGAAACAGCTTTTGGAATATCTTAATGTGTACTCCATGAACATGGAGTGAAACCATGAACTCCACAGCCATGAACTTCTTGCAAAGGACAAAAGAAGCAGAAGGTTTTAAAAGAGGAACTCTGAAGGAATTTTATACAGCTGCAGATAGATGCCCAGTGAGACAACAAGTGTGTAAGACGAGTCAAACTTTATGTACTGACTGATTACACAGCAACTGACACTCTTACTGCATTCCGAAATCTCACTAAATGTGAGAAGAAAACAAACTACATTGCCGGAGGCAGAGAGCTAAAACAGAGATGAATTAAAGAGATTAAAAATGGGGCAGTAAATAAAATGAGATGCTGCTTGAGAACTGGAGTGGGAACACCCTGATGGGCAAACACATGGAAACACTGGTGTACATACAAATATAATTCAGAAAAGGCACAGAGAAACCAGGCACAAAGTAACCTGGATGGGAATGATGGAGACTGGTTTACCAGCAGAATTTTTTAAAGATAAATATTTAGTGCTTCGTATACACACAGGAAAGGTCCATCACAGGGGGAAAGGAAGTATTTAGAGAGTTTCACAGACTGTAAGATAGAATTAGGATATTCTAAACAAGCTCCCTGATGAACGTGCAATGAACTGAAGAAGTGTATATCCAAGGGAAGTCAGCAAGGCTTTCTTTTTGTGTGCATGTGAAACTCAACAAGAACAAAAAGAAAGTGAGAAAGTATCCTGGCAGGAATTATCCTATTTCAAAAGCTCATTCCTCTGCTTCTTCTTCTAAGAAGAAAATTGGAAGGTTTTCGAAAAAGCCCCTTGAAAGTTTTAACTCCAAAATCATTAGTGCCTGACTCTTTTTTGTCTTTGTCAGCATGGTAGATTTATAGCAATAATCAGAAAGCTTTTTCTGGCAGATTATAGACTCTTCCAACATTTACCTTTGGTAGACACACATCAGCTGTAATTTGGCTTAAAACATACATGCACATGCCAGTTTCAACTGCATCTACTGTATTTCTGAATTCCAGCTAACCTTGGGAGATAGAAAGGATCAAATCCTGCAGTGTACATGCCTGCCAAAGGAAACCAAACTGATCTCACTTGGCTAATGAATGCCTAATTCCAAAAAATGAGAGGGAGCTGAAAGTCTTGAGCAGCTTAAGCCACACAATACCCAGTGTGACTGCAATAGCAAATGTAAGAAATGTGCAAACCACCACCTGTTACACACAACACTTTCTTGTTGTAGTTTCCAAATAAATGGATCAAGTACTTTCTATTTAACAGTACTACAAAACACACAAAATAGATTGATCTTGTAAAATTATGAACTTCAGGGAGCTGCAGTTGCAACTGACAGCATCTGTAATTAATTATTCTAAATTCTTATCCCTTGGGCTAAAATTTTGTTAGCAATATGAAAGGGCCATAAAGCTTTAGGTCAAAATAATCTCTCTTTATCTCTTTGGTCTAAATAAAGCCACAGAAGAGCTTAAATGAATGACAAAATACAGCAAAAAGATGTACAGTGCAATGTTCTTAAGTACAGCTTTGCACTACATCAACAATGATCATTATTTTCAGCGGGGGAAGAGCTAAACCCTAGAAATGTGGTTTTAAACAAAAATACATAAATTGCAGTTTGTGCTCAGCCTCTACATATTGCACATCAAAGCTGGTACAGAGCTGCACAGCCTCGACTCTGAGTTTAAGCAGATCTGCTGTTATGACAGCAATAATTTTGGACTTACATTTCTAGGTCTCTGAATTGTCAGTGTAATTAAACTCACACAAATTAGTTTGGAAAGGAATTTTCCAGAAAGCTATCGGAGGGGAACGCGTGGCTGATCGTTTGTAGTTGGGTCACTAAACGTGTGGATCACACAAACACCCAACAATTCATAATTGTACCGTAATAAAACTCTAAAAATGTCATAATCGTAGCGCAAGTCCATGGGCTTTTTATAACCCATTTAATAACCTATAAATCTGTTATATTTTATAAATTAATAACCCATAAATCTGTTACAGCAACACCTCTGCTTAAGCAATCAGAGCTTTTTGTGACAAATACAAACTGTGGCCTGCACGAAAATGATGGGTAACTCTAAGGAGAGCATAATTAGAAAATTCTTTCCCCTCTCCCCCCCACCTATGAGGAATGTGCAAATCCCATTGAAATAGGAGCTATGACAAATGCACTGATCAAGATTTAGTGGCAAAACCAGTTTGTGTGTACAAGGGCTACACTAACCTATTGCTCTTCATCAGCAAACCTGGCACTTAGGACAGGAATTCAGGTGTAAGACAGACTGTATGCTATCTAGGCACCCTAATTTTTCCAAGGTCATTACAAACATTGCTGTTTTCAGTGATAGATATTTTTGTTACTCGGACTCAAAAATAACCCGTCTTCCTTAATGTTCACTGCACACTTGGAAGAGGCTGGCATAAACTGCGTGACTGCAGAGAGAACTGATTTCTGATTCAGTTAGCATGTTATTCTAACTTGTAGTATTGCTTCACAAATGGGCTTGCAATGACTTCAGGAAATAAGTATTATTTCTAGATACGTATTTGAGTAAACACATTTTTGTAAACACAATTTGTATTTCGTATTTGAGTAAACACATTTTTTTCCTGTGGAATACAAAGGGGTGCAGTTGGCATCGGTCTTTTTTAACACAGTGTTACACATTGTTATAGTTTCAGGGTATAAGGGCAGGCCATAACCAACAAACATTTGGTAAAATCCCCATATAAGTGAGGACTAAAACCAAAATGGAAGCCCCAGAATGCTCCTACTTTCCACACCCGTACTGAATGTGGATGCAGAGGCCAAGAAGGGCTGGAAGCCACCTTCCTCTTGCCTTTTTCTCACAGACTGAAACATTTCTGCTCCCCACAGTGCCCAGGAGCAGCCATGGGACAGCAGTGGAGTGAGGTTTGGTCACAGGGGCTGCAGAAAACCTCCTCAAGTTTGGCTTCTCAGGTTAAAGTGCTGCTCCACTGCAGCTGCTTTGCACGTCTGGAAAATATCAAGTGATCTCAGTAGAGCAGGGCTCTTTCATATCTGAAGAGTATTTAACATGACTGTGTTCCAGCCTGATCAAAGCTCGGTTTTATCAGGAGGAAAATCTTTGTAGTCATCCTTTTCTCTGGTTCTGAAGAGTAAATCATAACTTAAACACCTGTAACTCTTTAGGTTACCTGCAAAAAGAACAAAAATGCGTTCCAGGAAAATGTGATATGCGGTGATAATAAATTAAAATCTTTACTTTTATTTAAATTGATTTACCTTAATTATAGCTTCAAGCCATTATTAAGTGCACAAGTAGTCCCTTTACTTTGAACATGATTTGCTCTTTTCTACAATTTGTTTCAAAATTTAGCTATCTGTTTAAAATAGATTTCCAAGGAAAAACCAACATTAAACTCCTCCAGTATGACAGCAAAGTCTCTGAGAGCCTCTTTGTTCAGAGAGAACTCAACTAACAGAGCGTTTTAGAATTCAAGCAACAGGAAGTAATTGTTTTTCAAACTTATTCCTTCAAAAGAGAAAATGAATACCTATTTTTAGCCTTAGATACATAACATTGCTGTATTTTTTTTCAACTCTTGGAAGAGCACTTTGGTTCCCAAAAACCAAAGGAACTTGGGCCTCGCACGTGTTCATTCATTTCACCTCAAGAGAGGAAACATGATTCACGCTTATCCTCTATCCTACAAAGTCTGGCACTAGCAGGACACATTGAATACTATCAGGAAAAGAACATTAAAAAAATATGGAAAGCAACAGCTCACAGTGAGGCAAATAAAAAGAGAAAACATACTGGAAGTTATTTCACCCACTCAAATGTTTTTCATGTCTTTAAAACTTGTAAATGCTTTTTTGCATTTATCTAGATAAATCTAGAGGTACTTAGCATCTTGATGAAACTGTGCAGCTTGATATGCTCCTGGAAGTTTAGGGGAGTGAGGTAGAAATAAATCAGGAAGTAATTTAAGGTATAAAATTTTTGAAATGCCTTTTTAAGGAATCAAACTACTTTCTGAAGACGGGTTTTCTTTTTCAACTTAGTTCTGAATTAAAGTGAAACTTTCTGAGGGAACAACGCTCTCCACAGAAAACCTTGGCTCTCACATTCCACCAGAGGGCTGGGAGGCCACGTTTATGCCCCTTTGGCATAAATAAGACATTAAAAAGTAAAGTATTGATTCATAAAATGCTTAAAACCATAACTGCAGTTTTTCATACATGTTGTCTTCAATGTCCACCCTATTTCCACTCCCAGATTTTTTACTTTCTTGACTGTCAGCCACCTTTACCTCCATCAAGTACTAAAATCTGGCTTTCTGTCACTGTGAAATATTTATCTCATACTTACGACCTGTAAAATACCTTATGCCTACTTGGCCATCACTATACCCACAACATTCATCATGTGTTCTATTTTAGCATCTATTAGTCAATTTTAAAGAACATAATTAAGAATATTGTAAGACCTTGATAGCTCATCCTCAAGATGTGCAATCCAAAGCAACAGAAAACTTTACTTTTTATTTATATTCATTTTTTCCGCTACAAAATTAATGAAAATTCACTATGATGAATGACCTGGACTTTTGTTGGAACCCTTATCTTCACAAGCAGCTTTTTTGTCTTAATTCTGCTTTTAATGGTCAGTCTCTATCAAGATTTCATGCTTTCATGATTTTGTTGTTGTTGTTTTGGTTTAGTGGATTTTTCTTTTTTTACACATTGAAGGAATCCTTCTGCTCATCCCTCCTCTACCATATTTGCTTTATTATGTGCCATGGGGTGATATTCCATGATCTGGAGGGATTGTTTTCAAAATGCCCATATGACAAACATTGTTTTTACTTGAGTATATCTGAGACGTCCATTTCACTCTCCTTTATGAATGCATTACATCCTTGATGTGTTCAGACTTTGCAATTTACCTTCATAAAGCCCTTCCGTGATACAGAAATATTATTGACATTTTACAATGGAACAGAAAACGAGTCAGCTTATTAAGGTATCTAAATGCTTAAGGACGCCTTTTGGGATTTTCAAGGTTGCTCTGACATATAACTCTTATTGAACTAATTGAAGATTTTTCACTAAATGCCTAATTTGCATTTTTAGTTTTGCTGAAAAGCTTTAAAATCTGACTCACTCGTGTCACCCATGAAATCCAGTGGACCAGCGTGTTAAACCCAGATCCCATTAGCCCTCACGCTCGTGCCCAAAGCACGTGCAGCGCTCCCCACAGCAGGGGAAAACTGCTGAAATATACTGAAAAACTTTAAAAATAAAGACGTGGCAAGCACCACAAGCATCCAGTCCCCTCCTGGCCTGAGTCACACAGACAGCAGGGAGCCACACAGCCAAGAGCATCAGATGTCGGGCAAGAGAGGAGTGGATCTCCAGGGATCTGGCTGCTCCATGCTGGGTCTGAGGGGCACCGGGAGGCTGAGCTTGGACACAAACGCTGGCACCAGGCTCAGCAGCCCTCAGCTCCCTCCCTCCCTCAGTTAAGGTCTTTCTAACAAGTCCTGACAGGGGCCAGAGCCAAGATCCATGAATGGCTTCAGCCAAAGGTGCTGAAGAACTGTCTGCACCCACCATGTCACTGGGTTTAGGCAAGTGGCCACTTTATTGCAGAAACACTTTCCAAAGCATGTCCCCACGCATTAATTCTTGTACAATACCTAGTTGTGTACCTTAACCACGCACTTTTCCCCACTCTGATGCCGTAGATCTTTTTAGATCGCTGTTTTGGGTGGCCTTAGAGCCAGTTAGTTCCTCAGCCTGACTAAAGCACGTCACCTTCACACCTCCGGGGGCAGGAAGCTGGAACAAGGACAGCTTCATCTTTCGCCCAGCTCTGATAAGGAGACGCTGTCCTTCAGCACCACTTTTCTTCACATTCCTCTTTTTAGGCCTCTAGTGGCAGGAAAGGGAACGGATCAGCAGCTGTCAGGGCTTTTTAAGGCCGCTTCGCCCTTGTTAAGTCAATGAAACTCACTACACGAAGCAAGCTGGGTTTGGTCAGCGCATTCATTTCCTGCCCTTTCGCTGTGAGTCGTATTGCTTCGTTTTGGAAGTCATGTGCACTGTCTTCTTACAGCCCCCAGAACCACAGCTAAGGACCAGCTAAACAAACCATGTGGACAGCCATACTGGGATAATAAATATATTTGAATCAAAGAAACACGAGATGAGGTGAATTGAAAAATTCCCGACACGACCACCTCACAGAAGTATTTTCCAAGTCAGGGTTTATGGGGAACACGTTGCCTGCTAGACCCTCTGAGACTGGCTGCAGCTGCAAAAAATAAAAAAGCGTTCAGACTGAGGCCAATGGGAAGATGCTGCCTGCAGCATAATTGCTCACTGTTGTTGCACATTGGCTGGCGAAGGTTAGGGACTGCTGCTCTGTGTAATCGAGCAGGTTTGCAACAACACCGGGAGGCTGTTGTATAATAACAGTTCAGGCTAAACAGGTAGAAATAAACACACTTCTTTTTTTTTTTTTTTTTTT
>VZDJ01000102.1:286515-362979 GCA_008694505.1 Cyanoderma ruficeps | reverse complement strand
AAAAAAAAAAAAAAAAAAAAAAGCAGGTAGCTTCTGAAAGAAATCTGAAAAGCTGTTATCCAAGTGGCGGAGGTTAAAGTCTCCATACGCATTTCAAGTAGTTAGTTTCGCATCCAAAGTGAGCACTGATTTAAGCAGACGGCTTTGGAATCCTGACCGGATATACAAATACGTGACTGATCCTTTAGTAAATGAAAATTACAGAAAATCACAGGTGTCTGCCATAAAAATTACTGCTTATATGAACAAAGTAATTAAATCTGCCTATATGAACCAAACAATTAAATTTGCCTACTTTTAAAGAATCCCCATCAAACATTGCATGAATCACTTCAATTTGAATATTTTAAGTACTGAAAAGCCAGAATGGCTGCAAATAGCTTTGGATAGGAGCAAGCTGAACGATGGAAAATTCCTTATTCATTTACTGTGACAGCACATCTTTTTCCTCCGTTGAGTATTTTTTTACTTAGTTTTACTTGTTTTCTCCAGGCCTTCAGCACATCCAAAGATTTGTCAGGAAGTTGCACTGTGAGTGTTACTTCAGGCTATCAAATTACAGAAAAGTATTTCAGAACAGAGTGTCATTAGACTGCCCTATGATGAACGGACTGATTTTATTTCAGAGGATAATGAAGCAATGGATTCTGTGCTGCGATGACCGGCTGATCTAACAGCAGTGCCGCAAACATTCATCAACTTCTATCTTAACTAACTAAATTTCTCCTCATACTGAGCAAACTCAACTTGATGATGTAAAAAATAAAATAAAATGAAATAATAAAAAAATATAATAAGCTGCTACTCTAAACGGCAATGTGCCTTTCCCTGGCATCCAGAGACAGATCCTCAATCTTTTCACGTTTCTGTGCAGCTGGAGCTCAGCTTCCTTATGAGAAAGCTTCCTTAAGTTAAAGTTTTTAAGTAAGAGTGTTATGCCACGATGCGGAAACCACAATCCTGACAAACACACAGAAAACCAACCCAGCGTGCATCCTCCCAGACCTCCAGCCCCCACACCTGCTACACAAACGCGAGGAATAGTCTTTTTAGCTTGTGACACACAGAACAGGGGAGTTGGGTTAAACCGCGTTCCAGTTAAACCGAGCTACCAAGCGCCTGGGAGCTTCACCCCGAGCTCTGGGCGGGCCAGGGGAGCAGGGGGGCAGCCCCGGGCGCTGCAGCAGAGTGGCGGCGGCTCCGGGCGGGGCGGCTCCGACCCGCTCCGGGCGGGCAGCGCCCGCGCAAAGTTACGCGCCCGCCCCCGGCGCTGCCGCACCCGCCGCGGGCTCGGGGAGCGCTGCGGGCTCGGGCTCCGCATCTCCCCCGGTGCCGGCAGCTAAAACCGAGCCTGGCGGCGCCGAGCCCGGAGCGGCGTCCTCCCCCGGCCGCGCGGGGCAAAGCCCCGCAGATCCGGAGCATCCTCCGGCCGCCTCTTTCCGTGCGCGGCCGCCCGCTGCCGGGCAGCCCCCGCCGCGCCGACAGGCCTCTCCCCGCGGCTCCCGGCCGCCCGGGGATGCTCGGGGGAGCTCGTCCGCCTCCCGCAGCCGGGGCCGGAGGGAGGCCGCCGGTGCCCGCGCCCCCGAGGGCGGCGGCCGTACCTGAGTCGCTGAGGCGGGGCCGGGCTCTGTCCCGCAGGTAGTAGATGAAATCCCGGCAGTTCTCGTTCTCCACCGCCCCGACGGAGCACAGTTCGGCCAGCAGCTGCAGCGCTTTCTGGCAGATCTCGTCCTCCCTGTCGCCGGGCATCGCCCCGCAGCATCCTCGGGAGCGGAGCGGAGCCCTGCGGTCAGGCGCCGCGCCGCTGCCCGCCGCCCGCCTGCGGCCGCCGCGCCGCCGCCCGCATCCTCCTCAGCCGGCGGCGCCCGCCCCGCCGGGCCGGGCAGGGCCGGGCCGGGCCGGGCCCCGCCGCTCCCCCCGGTGCCGCGGCCGGGGGCGCACGGGGGTCCCACCAGTTGAACGCGAGGGCGGGGAGCGCCGGCGCCGCGGCCGCCCAGGCGCGCTGGCGCAGCGCTGCCGGCGGGGGAGCGGGGAGGGGGGGCCGCCGCGCCCCTCTCCGCCCCGGGGGCAGGACTGCCCCGCGCCCCGGGCGCACACGCTCGGAAACTTCAGAGGCGGCGCCGGGGCTGGCGGAGCGCGGAGCCGGGCGCGGGTGCTGAGGGGCAGCGGCCCGTCCCCCGCCTCCCCACGGCCCGCAGGCCCGGCCCGTCCCGGGGCGTGTGCCCTTGTGCCTCGGTGCCTCCTCGGCAGCGATCCCGTTCGCTCGGCTCTGAGGCTGCCGGTGCCTCGCTATCCGGAACGCGCGCCCTCGCAGTCGGGAGGGGAGAATGTTAGAGATGTACGCCGGGCGGAACGGCGCTCTTCATTCAGCGGATTCGTGTGGACGGGTTAAAAAAGAGTTAAAGCACGGCTGGGAAAGCTCGGGCACCTGAGACCCAGCCGTAGCTGGAGGGGAGGGCAGGAGAGCCTTCCCGGAGGAGGTGGGGGCTGAAGAGATGTCTGCCATTAGGCATGTTTATCCTGACGAGTAGGAGATTCGTAAGGTGCTGCTTCGCTTTCTGGGTTTGTAGGCTGGGAGGCTGGTGGGTGTCATGAGGGGAAGAGCTGAGAACTGGCTGCTCCATTTAACTTCATTTTTCTTTCTCTCTCTCTCTCTTCCTTTTATAATAGTTAAGGCAAATATCAAAGGCCACGGTGAGCTCAGAAAGTTCAGGCTGGTGTGGATGTTCAGCCTCCTGTTTAAAGACAGCTGATAACGGTTCTAGAAATAGCATCATCTTCTAGTAGAAGCTTTTTTTCTTCTTAAAGAAAAAAGTACATCATTGAAATGAGATGCATTTTGGGAAAGGAGAGGGTATTAATAAGAAAAGTTGTTTACTAGTGTAACTTGCCTCCTAGTGCTTTGGAAACATTGTTTTTGTCTGAAAGGCATTCCCCCCTCCCCCCCCCCCCCCCCCCNCCACCCCTTTTAATAGAAAAATAATATCTGTAAAGCACAATTGTATAAGCTAGGCATAATTCCACCGGTAATCAGGAGACTCACTCAGGCTGGCTTGTCGTTGTTACAAATTAATAATAGATAATAAAGTAGTGTGTAGCTGTTGCAGTTGTTACCATTGTAATCATATTCTTGAGGGCTGGAGATTTTGATGACATCAATGTATGTTTTCATACCTAATCGTGTGAAACTCTGTGCTAGTCTCAAGAAATGCTGCACAAATATTCATCTTGGTGCTGGAAAAACCAATGTCATTTGTTTGTTTCTCTAAGCATGCAGGGAGAAAGACAATTCATAAGAGGTACTGTCAGTCACAGCTCTTTCTCTGAAACTAAGGGTCAGGCTTCAGCAATCCTGCTGCTTGACCTGCTGCAGTGAAGAAGGAGCAAATCTGAAAGAGCTTGGTTGAGCTAGAGGTACCATAATGTCCTTTAGAGAAAAGCAGATTCAAGAGGACTATCAAATTATTCACGTGTATGTAAACTCTCTAGAGGCAACAACTTTCTAATTTGTAACACAAAGTCAAGTCCAGGCCAATGCTGGTGATATGTCCAAGAGGAGGAAGGACAGAGGAGCTATCAAAAACCACTGACAGAGCTGTCTGTAAAGTACAGAGCCCAGCGATCAGGTGTGACCAGATTTTGCATTACTGTATACAATTTGACTAAAATTTTTGTATTATTTTACATATCATTTGGCTATAATTTGGTAGCTTGGCACTGACTGAGATGGCTGTGCTGTTCTATAGCTTGACCTCTGTCTAGGACAGACAAACTGCAAAGTGATATTAATGCATTTCCCAGAGTNTTGTTTTTTTTAATAGCAATTTGAAGGTGCTGAGATGTTTGTAATACAGGTGCTTGGGGATGGAAATTTGTCGGTCTAGTGGAGGAGAGAAACTGTTTGGACATCACTGCTTGTAAACAAAGGCATCTATTCGCCAAAGCGCTGAGCTCTAAGTGCCCTGTGTGAACAAATGCCTGTGTCTCTGGAGATAACAGCAGTAAATGTGATGGGCTGTGTCTCAGAGCAAGTGCAACATTTCCTTCCTGATCTTGCCTGTGAGAGCCAGGTTATATCTGCCATCTTGTTGTCATTGATTGCATGTTTGTCTTCTTGCAGGCACTCCTGGTTTACTCCTGTGTCAGCTGCACATTTCCCCAGTCAAGGGGACCATGTTACATTAGAGATCTCTAATGAATGCTGCACTAATTAACTTTGGTCTTAGAAGGTCATTGAATGATGCAGTGGGATGCTCTTATTAACCTTATCCTGAGAGTTACAATCCGTACTGATCACAGTAAATCTATTTTTTTTCTGTTTAGCTCAGAGCTGGTCTCACACAATACAGTGTACTCAGAAGTCAGGAAAAAAAATCCCCAAGCCTGCTACACACGGAGTCAGAATAAGTTTAAATGTTTGACCTACAACAGTTCTGTCATCATCAATTGACACGTTCGTCTTTCTTTTCTTGGAATAAAGCTTTTCCCCAGTGCTCTGGCAGCAACACAAGGATTGCTGGCAATGAAGTCACCTTCAAAGCTGAGGCATTCATGAAACAAATGCATTTTTGGAAGCAACTAAGGCAGCTTGCAGCAGAATTTTTGTTATGGCTGTGCTGCAACCAGAACTTACCAAGTATTTGTGTTGAGTATTTATAATAGCTTGACTTATATTTGCCCATTTGGACACGGATCATCATGAGAGTACCTTTTTCTTTAAAAAAAAAAGGGGAGGAAGGGAGGCCAGGAGTATTTCAGGAAATCAAGAAAACACGTGCAGCAACTAAGTCACTAATGGAACACAACAAAAAGGATTTTTTTTTTTTCACCCCAAGAAATAAAAGTTTGTGACTCTGTAGTTAAATAGGAGGAGAAAATGACTGAAAACGAGGAGAACATTGCTGTGGTTAAAGGAGGCCATTTCACCAAAGACAGTCACCTGTAGTCCAGGCTGGAGAAGGGAAATGCTGTTGTAGGCTCAAAGATTGACACATCTATCAAAAAATCTGTTATTGGCTATGCCAGACCTTCTGCCTCACTCTCCCTCTTGCATACAGTCACCCTTCTGTTCTTAATGGATATATCTTCTGCTTCTGCTGCTGGAAAGTAGAAAGTGCTTAGGTAAACATACAAGAAATGAAAATCTGAGTAACTACAACTGGGGTCTTTTTTTGAGATTATGGTTTTCTGAACAGTGTCATTCTTGAGATGAATTAGTTATTCTTCACAGAAGGTTTTAGGAATGGTTTTAAGGAGAGATTAGATGGAAAACAGGCATGTCTCCATTTGGGCTTTCCCTCATCATTGACTTCTAGAAGTCATATGGAATCAGTTTAGTGTTAACTAAAGGGAAGGTGGTGTCATCACTTTGATGTTAACATGAAAAAACAGCTGTCCTTGAGTACAATGGAGTCATTTGAAGATTTTGAGATCAGAATTACATGCTCTGAAAGAAGGGATAATAGTGTATTTTCATTATGGTTTCTATAAAATCTTAGGTCTTTTTGTTTGAACTCGCATGTCATTTATTGGCATCTGTTCAGATTTTTAAAATGTAATGCATAAAACCAGCGTTAAATGCTAGGATAGTAGTGATCTTTGTGCTTTCCTCTGCAGGAGGCCTCTGAGCTCTTCCCGTGTCAGAATGAGTAAAACGTCATTTTGGGATTTTCTGAGTAATGGCAGGGAGCTTCCTCACAGCAGGTCCTGAAGGAAAAGCAAAGAGTCTCTCCTGTGCTGAGCAGAGGAAAAGTGTGTCAAAGCTCTGAGATGCCATCAAGTGTCACTAGAAGCTGTGCTGTACCAGAGGATTAGGAGTGTACATCTGACAGCCAGAGTGTCCTGATACAACTGGGACTCAGCTCCGTTTTACAGGGCGAGCCAAAGGGCTGGGGATAATGAATGAGTTCTCTGAATGAAGGTTTTGAGCAAATACACGACTGCAGCTCGTCAGTGGGATTTTTTTTTGTTTCATTTTTTTCCTTGTTTGGTTGTTCTTTTCCCCAGGTTGCCACTGGACTAAACTTTACTGCCTAAGGAAAAGTTGCAAGCTCAAAGTAGGAGATACTTACTTCCCAGAAGACTGTAAACAGCTTAACATGAACACAAGTTCTTTGAAATGTTGGACCACTTTCATGACCTCTTTATAACAGATTACCATTTTTTTTCTTGATCTTCACACCATTCACATTGTTAATAGAGAGTACTCTGGGTGCTGTAGCTTGTCACATGCAATTTTAATCTATCTTAAGAAAGCTTCCTTAAAACTTGAGGAAGAGGCAGGAAAACACATCTCTTCTGATTTGCCTTCTAATTTGACAATCTCTTCCTTGACAGCTTTTGCAAACTCTACTGGGAGAAAAAAAGAAGTGTACTGAATAATTCAGCCTTGAGAGTGAATTGAGCTCGAGGAGAATTGTTGAATTCCCAAGTCTGTGGTTTGTGGTTTTTGCTATTGACTGCTCGCATGGATTTAAAGTCCTGTGTCTGCAGTCGGTGGTTTTTATCTTCCCTTTGGATTCTGCAATTTTGTCTGGCTTTCCATCCCTGAACACCAGATCTCTGTTCTTGCAAATAAACACACAAGAACCATTGAAAGACCTTCCTGCTTCCAAGGGGAGCCATAGATAGCTCGCTACACTAATAAATCAGAATTTAACTTTGGACCTGGATGTTGAAGATAGTCCACTGGAAGTTGATGGAGCCATCATGCTAAGTAAGAGGCACTCTTCCTTCCAGCCTCCCCTCATTGCTGGAATATCCAAATTCTTAAGGAAGATGAAAGTTTGATATCAGAAGAAAACCTCCTGAAATGGGGCGTCTTAACTCACCCTGAAATTTGTCATTTATATTACCATGCTAATGGAAGCCATACAATAACAATAGGAGCTGGTCCTGCATTTTATACATTGGCAACCAGTAAGTAAAACCCCCCAAGTTGATATAATTTGAGAATTCGTAAATGCATGAAATACAGAGCCCATTTTCTGCAAGGTGAGATGATGATACAATACCTGTCAATGAAAGCAGCTTGCCCAGAAAAATACTACATTTGTAAGAGTCTAGCCAATATTCAGGACTCTGTATAAAACCTGAACCATGCTCACGATTTCTTAAAGCCACTGAATAAAGTAAATGTTATTACCTCTAAAGCATTTTTTCCCTAGTTCAAAAAGCAGAATCATATGCCAAAAAAAAAAAAAAGGTCTGAAAATTGCTATCATACTGTCTAGTAGAACTTGTATATAATTAACTCTTATTGACAACCTCACCGAGTGGTATAGTTTCTATATGAGTAAATATCTGAGCTCAGTCATTATGTGGACTGCAGGAAAGCTCTGCTCATGTATTTCCACTCAGTTGTTTGTAGCTACATATCAACAGTTCCTAAATAAAAGAAAGAAATAAAAATGTTTGGTGGTTTTATGATGAATTGGTAAGAGAATGCTAAGGAAGTAACTTTCAGTGAGAAGAATATGGTCCCTTATCCTCGAGCTTTAAGAGATAACAGAACCTTAACCCAAAAAAGGAAAAGAACCCAAACCAAATTCTTTAGACCCAAGAAAATCCCCCTCATTTTTGATTCATGGTAAATTAATGCTTTGTAACTTTCAGATATCATTAGTGTTTATGTAGTCATGAGCTTCTTTGAAAGACAGCTAAATCTAGAAGACTTCTTAAATGAAGGGACAGGTCAGATGGGGTCTGCTTGCAAGTAAAACAAATCCACAAGTCTCCTTAAAAAAAATAAATAGAGTCCATCCTGAAGGCAGCATTGGTTAAATATGCCAAAAAAATATGCTTTTTGCAAGGTATTCTTGAGGTGGGAAATGTAGAAATGGTGTCTGTCCTGGGCTCAAGGCAGAGGTTGGGTGTGCAATCCCTTTTGCCACAAGCAGGAATTCAAATCAGAGTTGAAGCACGTGCATGCACGCTGTTTCAAGTACCAGAATCCTTCTGGCTCTAGTTAAAGGGAGCAACCCATGTCCCTAAAGGCAGATGCCTCCCAGGTGTCAGTGTGGATCAGGACTGCCCACGGAGTGCTCCTGGAGCGCTGGTTTGAGGACCTCGAGGCAGAATCCTTTCCTCAAATCTCTGGCTAAGGATGAAAAAACTTGCCTTGAAACTGCCCAGCTTTTATAACAGCTGACTTGGTCACAGCCTTGTTTCTGGGTGAGGGAATGACAGGAATAACAAATCACTCTTTATCCACGTGAAGGAGAAGAGGAAGGAATCCCACCACTGTAGCTCGTGGTACCTCGGTGCAGTGTCTGCCAGCCTCCTGTTCCTGTGCAGCCACAGGACCCAGAGCTGGGCATAAATCTGCACGAGACAGGGAGTGTTTTATAGGATCTTGGGCATCTCCCTTCCCAACAGACTAACAAACAGCTCCTCTCCCCTATTGCTGTTGAAACATTGGGGGAATAAATGACCTGTGCTGCTGTGTGAGATGCTTTTGAGGGAGAACCAGGTAAGCTGTTTCTTTGGCAGAGGCATAATTTAAACTTATGACTGAGGTCCCTTGTGTAAATGAGTTTTTTCAAGACTTACTGGCAACACAATATAAACACTTCCATCAGCAGAATAGTGTGTTTTTTAAAAAAATGTATCTCTTTGTGTCCGTGAGGCAAAAGACTGCAGTTTGCTTTATTTGTTGTAATGATTATAACCTATACCTTAGAACAGCTTTTTCTTCCATCCTGTGATCATCTCCCCAAACAGCTAGGAGCTATTTTTCCTTCTCTGAGGATGTTCTGATGAAGCTGATGCTATGTGGTAGGTCCTGGCCACCTGCTTTACTTGGTCATGTGAATGTTTTCCTGAGTCATACTCCCAAAATACATTGTTGCCTAAATCTAGGGAAAACTGACAATCGGTAGCAGTTGAACTTTCATATTACAGCAGAATTTATGTTAAAAATACATGATTACTGTCTGGAAAAAATGAGTTGCTTGCTAAGAAACTAGGTGAGCACCTAGTTCACTGTGTGAGAAGGGTTTCTTTTGCCATTAATTACTCCAGGAAGTAAAGTCCACTCCAAAACACTGCATAGAAAATTGAAATTGAAAATACTTTTCTGGTTAAACAGTGAAGCTGTCATGGAAATGTTCTCCAGCCTATGCCAGCTGCTGTTAGCTTTCGGAGCCATGTTCATTCTTGTTTAGGCACTGAGGTTTTCAGTTCTTTTCAACACAGTAGTATCTCTGCCGTCAGAAGAGTTAAGGTTGCTTTAGCAAGGTAGAGGGCACAGGCTATCTCTAAGTTAAGTTGTTCTGTGAGCCAGAACCTTTGGGAAAAAAAATATTTTCTGTGATGAAATGACTCCTGGCCTCACCTCTTCGAATGTGATCTGTGCGAGGTGTTGTTATACTGAAATCCTGCTGGTTTGGCTACTGTGGCTTTTGATTTTAACCCTCCTGCAACAGTGCCTGCCTTTGAGAGAGGATTCTAAACAGTATTGCAGGTGGCTGGTGGAGCCCACCATGCAGTCTGGAGGAAAGAGAGGAAATGTAAAGTATGGTGCTGGTCCCAGTATTCCCTTGGGCTGTGTCTGCAGTCCTACTTGAAGTGGGTTGATCCCAGAAATCGCCTTGGTCAGTCACAGAGCTAGTTTGAATTTTGCTGAGGTGTGTGCCTGACTCCATGGATTGTGTATGGAATTCAGTGGCCTCTTTCCCCCGTATTAGGAAATAGAAGGTGAAGAATGCATTATCCACCCTCTATTTGTCCTGACTAGAGCAGGGTTTGGAACACAAACTTAGACTCATGGGGGAAAAAAAGAGTGAGTTGACAGTGTGAAGCTGTCGGAGAAGGAAATACAGGTGACCTTGCCCCTGATAAGTAACAGCTCTGTTAATTACCCAATTCAGCATCACCCCTGCTGAGTCATAGTTGTATCCAATAAAGATAAGTGTGATGAAAGGGAGTGTGTTAGCTGGGGAGGAGGCTCATGAAGAAGAAGGCTCCTGGGAAGAAAGAGAATCCCTGCTGTGAGGTCAGTCTGGGGCTGCAGCCACAGTCTAGCTGGGTAAAATCCTGCAGTCAGAGCTCAGCAGGGAATAACCAGCGGTCAGAAGCTGCAAGGGAAACCCACAGCAGGAGCTGCTGCAGCCAGAGTCAGTGAATGGTTGGAGTCAGGATGGCTGAGCTGTAAAGAGGAATAAACCAGGGCCCTTTTCATGCTGTGGTAAACAAGGAGTCTGTGTCTGGGCTCATTTCAACCCTCTAACAAGAGGACTGCTGCAACATGAAGCTATTGTGAAAAGAGACAAATGTGACTTTGCAGCTCATTGTGAGGAATATTGCATGCAAGACAAAGGCCATAATTATCCTGATTTGAAATTGCTGACGCTTCATCTAGCACGAGTTTTGGATACCACAATTTCAGATACAGACGAGTTGAAGAGTCTCCAGAAAAAAAAGAAACAAAAAAAAATCATCTTACAAAACAAAGATTTGTAAGCATTGCCTGTGAGAAAAAGCTAAAAGAAATAGGTTTCATAAGCTTTTCTGAAAGAGGATGATGTTATGACTGTGGAAAAAATTGTTGGTTTTCTGGCCAGGTCTTCTATTCTTCAAATAGAAATAGAGTGTGATTACATAGAAAAATGGGACAAAATATAATAAACACAACCTATAGGAAAGTAAATGCAGTTTTCTATGCAATAGAAGGCAATCTAACCTGATAAGAAAAGAATTTAGGTGAGAGTGCATTTTTGCCTCGAATGAAAATCAGGCAAAAGCATTTTACATTGATGTCTTAAAAATGGTTTCGTTTAGCAAAAATTTATTTTGATTTAGGATATTTTTGTTGAGTAAATAAGCATGCCTTTGCAGTTGTTGTTGAATGTGTATCAGGTTTAGAGAAAATATAAAAGGTTGTCTTAATTGTTCCAAATGCAGTCCATCTCAGGTCATTCCATATCCAGTGCAATTCCCACCAAATTCCTTGTGAAGACTGTGGTGAATTTCTCCCCCCTTGGACAACAGCCTTTACTCTCAAAGCTGGGTAAAAGCAAAGTGATCTGTGAGGGTGCTTGTGTTTGGTGCATTTCAGTACTTTGCAGCGGTCAGTTCTGAGATTTGTTTGTTTATGTGGGGATTTTAGTTCGAGATGGATCTCATCTTGTCCTCTACATCTTACATTTCCCTTGTACGTTGTGGGTTCACTTCAGCACTGCAGTGTGGCAGAGAACCAAAGGATTAGGAGATGAAACCTTTGCAGTTCTTTCTTCTGAATCACACAGTGGACTTATCACACTTTCTCTTTTTTTCACTTTTACTCCAAAAATACAAAATGATTAAACCAGACAGGTATGTCTGCTTCTCAGTGTATACTTTATTGAAGTACAGATGTGAGCAAGCTAAGGAATGTGTGACACGATTTTTTTATTGGTAGTTCTTCTCACTGAACTGTCAATGGTGACTTAAATTTCTCTCCGTTACATAACAAAGACGTTATTGGTAAGAACTTTGCTCTTCCTTGGCAGACATGCCAAATATCAAGGGTGCAAGAGTTTAATCTTGTTATTGATAGCAACTAGGCACTTTTAAGATATTCATCAAAAAGATCTATGGACTTTTTGTTCTATCCAACAGCTTGATACTGAGAAAACAAGGAGAAATTATAATAAAATGTGATCACCGTGTTTTTTCCAAATGCTCATCTGTCTCCCACAGGAGTTTTTTAACCTTTGATCAAAGTATCTAAAACTACACAGTAAAGACCTTGACAATTAACAGGTCAAGATTCACACTCAGTTATGTCTCACAACATAAGCCATATTTGTGTGAATGTAGAAACAGTCTCTTCTGATTTGCTTCTGGATTTGCTGCTTTTCACATTGAAACTAACATTGATTGATTGATAAATGTTAATTAACTTACCGTAGCCTTACATAATCAGGGTGTAATTTAAGCTGTGAGTTTCTGACCTGAAAGTTATATTTACAGCTTGTATCTGAATTTAAACTTTCCTTTTGCTCATTATCACCCAACCAGAGATGAATGAGAAATGTCTTTCTGATTATTTGAAATCTGGACGACTTTCATGATAGCTCCTGCTCTAGCATGGGCAGAAAACGTGCTTTTTTCAGCATGTTTTGAAATTTCTTGGTTTTGCTGGTAAAAGTGTGACTGTCTTCATTGAACCAAAGACTGTCATCTAGGGAAGAGAGCATCCTGAAGCAAATGCCTGATACCTCCTATGTGAGTTTCCTCCCACTGCCATATCCAGCTGGGAGGAAGGAACTGAGACTCACCCTTTGAATTCTTTTCTCCTTGGCTCTTTCAGGAAGTTTATTTTTCTTATTAGCATCCCTGAACCAAATGAACACACTGGCACTTCCTTACAGAAACCTGTTCAGTTAAAGCGTTCCTGGCAGTTTGTGTTGCTGTCTCTCGAAGGCTTTGGCAGAGTGAACACTGAGTGGGACTTCTCTATTTTAGTCCCAGCATCTGGATTAGGGTTGACTAACAAGATTCTTCTTCCTCCCTTGAGACCTAAGGTGACTTCCCATTTCTCTGTATCCTTTGTTGTGGTTTTTTTTTTTCCCCTGCGTTTTTGTTTTTTCTTTTGTGAAGCTCATAAAGTCTACTCACAGATATGAGGAGTTGGATTATCTGCTTCCCCCAGGAGTCTGAATTCTTTGGTCCTGGACTCCTTGTTGCCATTAGGTCAGCAGGCTGGTACTAGCCTGCTTACTGCAGATTATCTTCACCCAATGCAGGCAGCTATTTTTCCCTCAAACCATGTGGAAAAGGAGAAATGATCCATAGCCAGCCACAGTCTTTGTTTTTTTTCCCTGCTGTTCTGTTTCTGTTCATGCGCAGGCTTTTCAATTTCATGAAGCAGCTTTACATGAAAGCTGAAATGTAATTGCATCCTCCTGAGTAAAATGGACAATTTCTGTGCCAACCGTGTTTTTAAAGAATAAGATTATAGCATTCACTCTGCTGCATGCTTTCTCAGCGAGCGAATCCCTTTGCTGATGTAAAGGGATTAAATATTCTAAGACACCAGCCAGACCAATTCTTTATAATTCTATAAGTGTGGAGAAGATCACCTTCATTATTTTTGTCAGGGGAAGAAATAAAACATAACAGGGAGGCCTCTTTTAATACACCTTGCTTTACTCTGGCAAATACAAGTGAGGATTCATTTCAGCGTACATCGTGCTTGCTGTTCCTCTCAGCTCTCCTTACACTATAATTTCCTTGTGGAATTTGTGGTTTTCTGATACATTTTGTAGATCTAAGGCAACAAAATATATATTATGCAGTTTGCAGTTTTTGATTCTTTGTTTTAAACTGAAGCCCTGGAGTGTGAAAACATTTGTTACCCCAGAAAAAAAAAAAAATTAAAAGTGTGCAGGGTTGCAAATGAAACAGTTTCAACTATCTTTTCACACCCTACTTTTATAGTTTCTAGTACTCTTTGTCTTGCTCATAATATCTTTATATGGCTGTAGGAAATGGGTGGTTTTCAGTATTGTCTTTCATCGATTGCACTTGGTAAGATTTCCAGACTCTACTCATGCATTTTATGTTTGACTATGGACAGCCATAAAAGAGTTTTCTTACAGTTATGTTGTGAGCATAACAGTGGCAATGTGTTTGGCTTTCTTGGAATGATGTATGGACTTTTTCTCCCTGCCAGATGATGTTGCAGACTTACCAGAAAGAGTACTTGATATCAAGATTATGGAATGTAGTTCTTTTTACCAAAATTGTGATTCTCCATCTCGAATCTGCACAATCCTGCCCTTAACATTGAAATTTATTCTCTCAAAGCCATCTGTGCTATTTCCTGGAGTGGTGCCAACAGCCTAATGAAGAGAGGTTAGGAAAAACAGCACTCTGGCTGTTTTGAGAGAGGTTCCTAAACTCAGAACAACCTGAACTCAAGAGACTGGGCTATCTGGGGCAATGCAGTTCTACTTTGGACACAGCAAAGATAATTTGAGGTATGGTTAAATCGTGAGTCTTGTGGTCTCCTTTCAGGAGCTGCAGAAGGGCTAATTCCCATTAATGTAAAGTCCAGCAGATGTTCTGTGTGATGGGATGGAGGGGGTGACAAGCTGCTTCTCCTCTGGTTATTGTCATCCCTCCTCACTGCTGGTTGCAGGAGAGACCCCGTGGTGCCACATCAGTGACTTTGTGAGTGCTGTCTGTTTGTCTCAGCCACAGCAAACAGCAATACCCAGCAATTACAAACCCTAAGGAGGTATTAGGGCCTATGTCTTTAAAATAAGATTATGTTCTGGAAGATGCTGAGCATCAACTCTGAATAAAATCAGTAAGAACAGGGAATGTGCAGGGTGACAGAGAAATACAGAGGCAGCACTGTGAGTCTAAGAGCATTGGAACTATGAAAGAAACTGTTATGAAATTAAAAACAGTGAGGTGTATTTAATTATGCTACAGCAGCCTGGATTATAAACCAGTGTGAACGCTGGTACTTAGGGGTTGGGGAAAGAGAAGGTGGGTGGATCATCAGAAGAACTGAAAATGCCGAGAAAAAGGACTGAAACATCATAATGCTGTAATATCTTCATGTGGTGTCAGATTAATGAATTAAAATTTAGAATGGGACTGTCATCTGTGTATCTGCTTCTGTATGTGGCCATCCAAAGGGTTCTGACAGCCTTCTTTTTAAGGAAATTCTGTAATTCCTTCTTTCTCCCCACTAATAATCCTAGAAATTGTCTTTCTGAAATTTAAGGTGCTACAAACGCCATGGTTTCTTCTTCCTCATCGCAAAGCACAAAAAAATCTACATTTTCAGAGAACAGCTAGCTATTACAGTATGTTTTCTTACTCTTAACCTTACTAAATCACGAGGGAGGTAACCATAACTAACCTAATTTTAGCCAAATAGAAGCTAGCTTACTCTTAAGTCTCTACCTGGACAAAAGCATTCATCAATCATCTTCATGAGTTCACAGAATCCTGAGATTACGGGCAACTCTTGGGCTGTTATAACCACCTGCAGATCCTAATGCCAGACATCCTGTAACAGCACCCCCTGCCTAAAATGAAACTGGTTCAAAGCTGTTGTGGGAGAGAATGGAGGGGTTTTCCTTTCCAAGGCAAGCGGTTTCCTTCTTTCTTCTGAGTCCAAGCCTGTAGCTACTTCAACCTCACAAGGTCTGCCTTTCAAGAGATGCTTAGAAATTCCAGAGAGAGAGTGCGTTTCAAATCTGAATCTTTTTCTACCATCTGCACTACTTATGAAGGCCTCTGTTAGCTGGTAGAAGGAGGAGCACTCTTGGAGACTGCTGATGATTACTTGCTCTTTTAGGAAACATTGATTTTGTGTGATATTTATGTGGAGTATTACTTGAGTCTGAAGCTTAGTCTTCTATGGCAGATATTTCTGCAGAGCCTTTAGACCTCTCCCATTGTACTTGATTTTTGGGAAGGCAGAGCCTGTGCTGTTGGACAAATGCAAACTGAATTAGCTGTGCTCAGCACTCAAAGAAGCAGTAGCAGCCTTTTGGGGGCTCTTATTTCTAAATCCAGCCTGTTTGCTACCATAAATTGGTAGCTGTCTTAAACAGAGTGATAGATTAATTCCCTCTTCTCCCTCCAGTCTTCGTTTTTTCCATGTGAGATTTTAAACAATCATCATCAGTTTCAGCTTTCCAGGTCTGCATTCCTAACTTTAAACCAGCCTAACCTCTCCTCTGGATTATTGCCAGAGGCTCGGTACCTGCTATAGCAGGAGTAGTAATTCCTCTATGGTTTCATTCCTGTGTCTTAATTTCCCATCTTTGACAATCCATGGCTATTTGCACCTCTGGAGTTTCTCTTTACCTGACCAGGCACAGCCCAAGCTGTACCCACAAGGCTCATACCAGCTTTAGAAGGAGTGACGTTACATTCCTTCCTGCTTCTTCAAGCTCTTATTTTAGCTGTGTGATCATGTCTAGGTCCATCACTCAGCTGCATATGCTCTCCTTTTCCAAGCTCTATCCTTAACCTAAATTCCATCTCTCAGCCTGGCAGTGGGACTTGCTTGTTTACACCTCTGTCCACAGTCCCCAGGTCACCTGGAAGGTGCTCAGCCCACAGCACTCATGTCACTCCTGCTCTGCTCTCCTGAAAGCTGCAGCCCAGTGCAGTTGTGGGGCTGGTTGGTACTACAATGAGTTGGAGTGACAGCTCATTTAGCCCTGCTTCCTCCAACTCTCATTTCAGGAGCATCTGCCCTACTGAAAGTAGGGATGAAGTGAGTGCTATGGACAGGAGAGGAAGGCACAGTCCATTCTGCAGGCTTTGGGAGAAGCCCAGGTGCCTGCTGGATTTTTTAAGAGCTGCAGGGCTAAAGTGGGGCAGGTACAAGTCCTAATTCAGGTATAGCTTCCTCCTTGCTTATATATTTTTGTCATACTTTTACCCATGGTCTTGCTTCTCTTTTATGATTTAATTTCAGCTTCATGAGCTCGCCTTTCTTGAGCCATCCCTGACTACAGCCTCAGCTGTGGCCATTGAGCTGTTATTTGTATTCCTGTGCTAGAAACTCTTTTAAGATCTAGTCCTGAAGATTTTTTTTCCCCTCATCCCTTAAAATATCCTTGGGCATGTGACTCACCTTTCCTGTTTAAATTATAAATCGTTAACAAATCATTAACTTGTGCTTACACCATAAATGTATCAGATAGAAGAAAGATATATCTCTTACTCAGGTTGAAACTGAGGAATTTGAGTTGGATTTTGGAATACCATCCTTTGTAAGGTATCCAGCTGGAGCAATGAGTCCAGATTAAATATACTTTGAATTCCTATATAAAGAGAGTTTTTCCTCAATTTATCATTGCTAGAATCAAGCATCATGTTAGGGTTTTAGCCCCTGCCTTCCTGATCCCTGTTCACAGTCTGAGCCTTGTTCCAAGTAATAAACCTGGCCAAGTGATACCAACCTGATTTCCCAGGTAGCCAGTCAAGTAATTTTTGTCCAAAATAGAGGTCTAATAAAAAAAAATATTCTAGATTTACAGGCTTTCCTGTGGTGGTCCTTAGTACTATTGAGTCCACCTGCTCTTCCTCCCAACCTTCAGGCAGTTGTGTTTGGATTACTGAACTCAGTTCTTCCTTCTGTTTTCTGGACTTGAGACTTTCTGCTTGACACCTCTAGCCTAGAAATATATAACTGTTAACTTCTATGCTGTGTTTGCTTTGGTAGATAAATGGAGTTTAATTAAAATTTTGCTTGGAAAACCTGTCGAAATAGTGCATTTACATTAGCAACTCAACATACATACAGACATTTTCACTCTCAGAGATGGCTATTCTTTTACAGACTGCTGTCCTATTCACTAACAGCACTAGCAGTGTTTGTGTGTAGCCCTTCCCTGTGCAATTACATTACATTTTCAGAGTGTAAGGAGAAAGGCCAAGCTCTGCACCCACCCCCCACCCTTCCCTTTGGGCTAAATTTTTCCAAGGAGAGCCTCTTTTTAGGAGAAGCACAGGGAGTACTTTGTGTGCTGTGCTCTCTTGAAAAATGTGTCAGCCTGCTATGATCTCTCCATGGCAGCAGATCTCTTGGAAAGCCTGGCTCCCATCCAAGTGAGCCGGCATGGATGGATGTGTGTGGTGAAGCCTTCCTCACCGTGAGCTTTTCAACAAAGCTGATCACATGATTCTTCAGGTAGATTAAATACAGTCTAAGCACATCTTCACTGATGCATTCAAACACTTCTCAGGGAAGGATGTTTCCAGGCAGCTGCCCAAGTGTGTTTCTTCAGCTGTTTGAATGGTAGATTTAAAAAAAAATATTCATCCCTTTTGATGACGAAGGATATTTATAAAAGATATTCTCTCTTAAAAAAAACCAAGTTTATCAATTTTACAAAGGAATCACTGTGAATTTCATGCAATGTCCTGCCTGTAAATAGCAGAATTTAGGTTGGAAGGTTGATGTTCTCATAGTAGATTGGGAGCAGAAAACCAAGATTAGAATGAATCTATAAACACAGTTTGCTAATACAACATCAGTAATGGAAAATGGGTTTTCAGGTCTGGAATTTTCAGAATCAGTTTTAAGGTCTTGAGTTTTCAGACCGAATGAGATTATCAGAATTGAATGACCTACTGTTGGTTTATATTTGTTTTATTAAGAAATTTCAGGAAATGCTTTACATCAAGGCTAACTGCATGCAGGTTGGTTATTGTTAGCTTTAAACTCCTTTTCCAAAAGGTACGAGGAGAAGAGTAAAAGAAGGCTGGCAACACGTAAGATTCCTGCAGTGCTCCAGATGTTCTGAGTGCTGAGGCCTTGCCAGCATCCTGCTGCCTTCAAAGATCAGCAGGTTGGTGGTTGAAGACAATGGTGTTCAGTGATGTTAAACTAAGTGCTTACACCCAGCAGCTGGGAGCCACTGGAAGACTTTCTGCTGCAGGGATTCTGTACTCTTCTATGATAAATTAGAGATAAAATAGCCAATTCCATAATAAGTTTAAATTATGGTGGGTAAAGTAGGTTCTTTACTTCCCTCGAATTAAGATTGAGCCACTGCAAATAGAACTAACCTGTTTATCCCTAAATCACAAAGGGCATGGACCTGAGGAGCTTTGATTGTAGTAGAAAACCCAAACCCCATACACTCAGCCAAAGTATACTGCAGCTTTTTGATTTCTAGCTCTGTGACATACTTGTGGTTTTGAATCTGTTTCTTTGCTTTGAGTTCGAAGACTTTTGAACACAGCCCGATGCTTTGTTGTTTGCCAGTGGGAGAGGGAAGACCTTTTGTAAAAACAGCAATTCTAGTGGAAATTCCATGGCTAAGGTTCATAACAGTCAGACCTTTCTTTAAATTGCAAGCAGCAGTCTTTTTTTTTTTTTTAATGTGATGAAAGGAGAAGGTTTGATAACCCTGCTTAGCCTTTCTCCATGCTATGTGATTTACTTTAATAAAATACCACTTTGCCTTGGGCTTTCTGCTGACTGTGCCATAAGACTCGTACCCCAAAATGTGTTTGTCAATCTCTGTCACATCTGTTCTTATCTACCTTCATCTCTCTGTCTATTTATGTAACCTTCTGTATCATCAAATGCTTACCAGCACAGGAATTCTGGAAAATACCCTGTCACAGAGCTGCCGGTGCAAGAGGCCTGTGTTTCTCATATTGCCTCTGAGAGGATGCTGCACACCTGTGTCATGTTGTGCCACACAGCTGGGAGTGCTGAGGGTCTTGTAATTAGGTGAGGCTGTGCTTCCAAGGAGAAGGAAGAGCGAGCACAGGGCTGTGAATGCTCAACACTTGATTTCTGATTCATTTTCTTTTCTATCCCTGTAATGAGAGCTCGCAGTACCAGGGAGATGCACCATGAATGAGCTATGCAAATTTCTCAGAGAGCCTCTGAGATAGGGAAGCACAAAAGTGGTAACTTCAGCACTTTTTCTCTTAAAAAAAAATATATTCTGTGAGTACTGATTCTATTTGTCCTGTACGAAGTGGAGGACCATCCTTTATGCAAGCAGTTGGAAAGGAGGGAATTACTAACCAAATGTGAGTGTCAGACAGGCTTGGCTGGTCAAGCAGTAGAATATAACAGAGCAGTAGGTATATGGCAATGAAAGGATGTGAAAATGTAGAGTTCTTTAGTGGAAAGAAGCCTGGATTACAGCTGGTTGCCTGTAAAACTTGTCACAAATAGCAGTGACTAAAAATCTGAGTGACAATTCTGCTGTTGAGTTGGTAGTGGATCAAAGCCCTGCACTTGAGCATTCACCCGGCCCCTGCCATGTGGGTTTGCTTCTGTTACTTTCTCTTCTGTGGGTTTTTTCAGCTGCAGGGGAATGGAACAACTAGATCTATTTTCCAGCAAGATACCCTTATCATTGTGTGTGTTGGGATTTTGTGTGGTGTTGGGATTTTGCTGGTTTTATTTTAAACTCTTTTCCTTATTTTGCTTTCTCTTATCACCAGCTGTGCTCAATATCTGATCTCTTAGTCTCCTTTGAAGATTAAGCAAAACAGGTATTAAAAGTGTTTGGGGAGTTTTTCACTTGCATTTTTTCTGATTGGGAAAAATCTTGGGCTTGTATTTGTCTAGGTCTAGTTTTTTATGTTTCTTATTGCTATTTGTGTCTTTCCACAAATCCATTTCACACTGCAACCCCCAATTCTGGCATTACATGCTGATGTTTTTTTCCCCCCGTGTTTGTCAGCACTGCGCTTCATCTGCTGCACCTGTGAGTTTGACCTAGAGCTGTCTTGCTCCTCTTCAGCTTTTCTCACTTCTTGTTTTCTGCAGAATCATTGGTGCTGTCTCTCATGATCTCATTCAAAACACCTTCACACATTTATATTCTCGAACGCTTCATTAGTCAGGTTTAAAATAACAGTTTCTTCCACCTTTTTTTTTTTTCCCTGTCTCCTGAATCAAACCTTTTCCTCATCACTTTTCCTGAATTTTTGGTTAGCCTGTGCCCAGGTAGATGTTTAGGATGCAGGAACTTGCCATCAACAGCTGTGAATCTCTCAAGGCCACTTTCCCAGCCCTACCCCACAAGTAATATAGGGCTCTAAAGCTGATCCTGGAAATACCACAAAGAACCCATTAATCTGCTGCACAATTACAACATAGAACAGCTCCCTAGGGTTTTCATATATTTTAATGACTTTTTAATTTTTTTTTTTTTTGCTTCCTTTTATTGCTGCCTGCTGAGCTAGATCAGGACAGGCTGAAATCAGCCCTTAGTTACCCCAGGGATGCTCTTTGTTCCCAGCAGCACCCTGGAGTCCTGCAGCTCACCATCTCCATCTGAGCTCTGCAGCATTCTGCCTGAAGTGAACACAGGGAGGAGCAACAGCAGGAAAATGAGGGTGAGCCGTGCAAGGAAGCCAAAATCTGTGCAGGTACTTGGGGATGGATGGTAAACTTTAACTGGAGGAACTTGAAGCAGTTTCTTCAGGAAAAAGCTGGTTCAGTGTTTCCCATGTGTGTTGGGAACGTATGAGTGACACTGAGTAGGGACGTGGGGAAAGACGGCGAATCTCTTTAACTGTGCACTTTGCAAAAACAAATCTGCTTTTTGTAGATTAGGAAGGCATTGAAAATGAGATTATACACATTCTGGGCTCCAGTAGGTTTCCTGAGCTTGGCTGAGGAAGAAAGCAGAATCCTCCTGAGATTCTGGAATACTAAAATGGAGAATTGCTGATAGAACATAAATGTTGCCTTCAAGGCATTGCTGATGGGCTGTGAAAGGATGAATTTTTGCATCTCAGGATAGGTTTGCCCCATGAGAGCTAAAGTGAAATTATTGCCCCTGTTGTTGGTTGTAATATACTGTCTGTGCTTCCGTACTGGAGCCTTTCCTGCCTGTTATCTTGCCTTGAAGTAAAGGTTGGCAATATCTGTTACAGAGAATGCTCTGTCGAAGGGAATCTCAGGAAGTGACACCGATAGCAAAGCTGTGTTGGCAAACTACCCCAGTTGTTAAACTTCAGGTTTGAGCAGCAGATTTTCTCTGCTTTGAGCTACTTTCTTATGGCTCTCATGACTTTACTTGCTGTGATATGACTTTGATACCCTTGTTAGGAGAAGTCTATAGAGGTCACTTGTCTCCTTGGAAACCAGAAGATAAAATTACTCTAGTTGTATCTGTATTTTGATACGAAGAAGCTTTTTCTTCTCCAAAGGATAGCTACCTAGACACTGAAGCATTAACAATTTTGTAATGATTTTCTGTCTTTTGCAAGGTTGAGGGGGTCTTACAGTGGAAGAACAGTAACAGCACTCTTAATTGACCCTCTCACTTGTACTATTTGCTTCAAGCACCTTGCATTCTAATTAGAAATCAAAGCATTGCAAGATGATCCCTCCACCTCTTACTCCTGACAGTTTGTGGAGTTTTCTCTGTCTTTTGTCCAGTCTTCTCTTCAGTGCAAGGTTATTTCTATGCAAATGCTTTAAATAAAAGCTTTTTGAACTAGGCTTTTGCTATAAAACTTAGACTTCTATTGATAAAGAGATAATTTATAATCCGTGTCACTGAAGCAGCTGTTGTGGAGTTACTAGTGCTGCACTGCATGGGAAGGTGTTAACAGTCCACTTAATGTAGGTCAGAAACACTTTTAGCAGGTAAAATAGAAGAAGTATATTTGCTTTAAAAGATATAGTATGACAAGAGATTTTTCACTTAAGGGAGTTGTGGTAAAAAGCAGAAACTAGACAGATGTTCTCCTAGGAGATTTAATCTCTAAGCATCTTTATTTACTAGACTGTTTCTTGTGTTTTGGAGTGTTTAATGCAGGGAAAAATGACCACCTGCAGGGAGCCTAATTGGGTTTGATCTGTATCACAGCTATTGACCTTATGATTTGGATTCAGGCATTAGAAAGATGAGAGTGTAATAGGAACTTTCTTCAGTATGATAAGTNTGTATATATATATATATATAGTGTAATACATGTATTCTAAAGCAAAGAATTGCTTCTGCCATGCCAAAAATTCACTTTTTTGTCTTGTGATGCATCTCTGATTCTACTCCAGATGACACTTGTGGGGTGTCACACAGGTTACAGCAAAAGCCTGAGCTTTTTAACTCCTGATTTTCTCTAAACCCTACTTTGCTTATAGAGGGTAGCTTTGCTAACCACGAGGCTTGCTTCTGTACTCGACTATTACGAGAACTAGAAGAAATCCATTTTCAGGACTGGGCAGAACAGTGGGTGTGGATTTTGGCTTGAGAAGGTTTTAGGTGACCAAAAATCCAGTATCAAATTAATCTGCTCAGAGGAATCACATGCCAAGACAATCTGAAAATCCTCCTGTTGAACAAACTCACACAGAACCTGTGCATCTCTGTGAGAAAGGATATATTTTCTTTTTTTTTTTTTTTTTTCTTCACNTTTTTTTTTTTTTTTTCTTCAGATGATTTGCTGAATGTTTTCTCTAGCAGCAGCCAGTTTAGTTGCCAGGAGTGTGTTGCACCATTCCAGAACAGCAGCTATGTTTATGTTGTCCCATGAGCTGACTGTTTCACACATTCCACTTTGTTGTGGGCTTAGGCTGTCCAACTGGCAGATTATTTCTCCAGCACTAATAACAGTTTCGTAATTAGTGTAACATGCAATCCACATTGTCTCTTGTGGAAAATTCAGTCTCCAAGGCTTCTCCGTTCTTTTAAATTTCTGAGCTACTAAAAATTAGGAAGAGCTGGAGACACACTGCTCCCAGCAGCATTCTGAATCTCTTTTCCTGGTTTTTCCTGGTCAGCAGACTTTCTCCTGTCCCCATGCCAACCAACAGTAGTTCGCCATCAAACGTCTCGTGACTGTGTCCACTGAATTTTAGAAGTTCAGGCTTTGCACTGTTGCGTCCTGCTTGGAGCAGGTTGCTGTAGAGCTAGAAATGGTTTGATGGAGAACTGGATCTGAAAGTGGATTTGGGTATTTGGGCGAGTTCTGTGGCACATATTGGATGGCACGCAATTGTTTTGGCATTGGAATACTTTGCATAGGTGTTCTTTCTCTGACTTCCCAGCTCAGCACCTGATTTTTGGTTATTTCCATGTGTCCTGATAAACAGTGGCTGGAGCCCAACTTTCAGTGCTACACTGAGTCTCCTGAAGGGAAGCTCTTTGTAATCTGAAACAAAAATACGAAATAACTACTTTGAGTCTTTTTGTGCAAAGCAAAGCTTGTTAAGGGATTTCTGTGTGTTCAGATAAACTCATCTATGGAGGAATGGCTGTGAGTTTCTATTAGCATTTAATGTTCTGCAGTGTTTGGTTAACCATTAGTGAGTTTCAAAGTGACAGGAATGGGCATCATGACTAAATTGTGTGCAGGTGTGGTCTTTTACTTTTTATATGAAAAAGTTACTATGGCTTCTTCTTCCTGACTTATATTATAACAGGGGATAACAAATAGAGTAGCACTAAATGTGAGAAGGTATGCCTGTCTAAAACATTTCCCAATTTTCATTCTCACAGAATATTCTGAGTTGGAAGGGCCCTACAAGTATCTCCCAAGAGCAGCTCCTGGCCCTGCACAGGACACCCCAAAAGTCACACCATGTCCCTGAGAGCACTGATCAAACACTTTTTGAGCTCTGTCAGGCTGGTGCTGTGACCACTTCCCTGGGGAGGCTTTCCCAGTGCCCAACCACCCTCTGGGTGAAGAATCTTTTCCTGATATCCAGCTTAAACCTCCCCTGACTCAGCTTCAGGCCATTCCCTTGGGTCCTGTCACTGTCACCAGAGAGCAGAGATCAGTGCTGCTCCTCCTCTTTCCCTCAGCAGGAATTTGTAACTGCAGTGAGGCCTGACCTCAGTCTCCTCCAGGAAGAACAGGCCGAGTGCCCTCAGCTGCTCCTCACGCGGCTTCTACTCCAAAACCTTCCCCATTCTTGAGGCCTCCTCTGGATGTTCTCTAGTACCTTTTATATCTTTTTTATATTGTGGTGCCCAAAAGTGCCTCAACACTCGAGGTGAGGTTGCCTCAGCTCAGAGCAGAGCAGGACAATCCCCTCCCTTGCCTGGCTGGCCATGCTGGGCCTGCTGCTCCCCAGGACAGGAATGTCCCTCCTGGCTCCAGGGCACTGCTGGCTCATGTTCCACTTGCCATTGATCAGTACCCCAGGTTCCTTTCCCTGGAACTGCTCTCCAGCCTCTCCTTCCCCAGTCTGTCCATACATCCAGGGTTGTCCCATCCCAGGTGCAGAGTCCAGCACTTGTCCTTGCCCAGGCCTCTGATTTATCAAGGTCTCTATGCAGGGCCCCTCTGGCTCTAGGGAGACAACAGCTCCTCCCAATTTTTTATCAGTTCCTAACTCAGTATCTCCTAAAAATCCTGTGTCTGTGTCATTCAGGGTGTTGCAGAGCACAGGGCCAAGGAACCCCATTAGGGGCAGTATTATGGTGTTTGTATTTTGTTAGATCATTATTTTGGTGCTCAACTCCGAGTGACTGTCAGGGAGATATTTTTCAAAAGTAACAGCTCCAAAGGCAGCCAAGTGCATGGCTGCTGGAAAATGCCATGGAGGCTTACAATGGAAAAGTAATAATTAGCTGAAGACTTCATGTAAATTGTGTGTAGTCCAAATAAAGCTGAAGTTGTCATAGATGAAGTTTTCTGTGCAGAATTTACAAAGCCCGAGGTAGAGTCTTGTCTTTTTAGGCCTCTCTGGAAAGGGGGATCAAAAGCCCTGAATTTTTCACTAAATACTTGCAAAAAAAATCTCCATAAAGACATCTCTATGAACTACTATCCAGGCATTTAGATACCTGTATCAGTTGGATTTTTCTCTATGGAAACTGGAAAACAATGTTATAGGAAGTGGAGATTAGAGAATTTTTTTGTTTTAAAATCACACAGGACTGACTTGTTGTTGCCCTTTTTGAACTAGACATATAACTCCATGTAATTTAATTTAGCTTCCATGGAAATCAATTGTGAATCATCTCACTCTTTCCCAGTCAGTACTAAAGCATTTTAATGGTTCAGGATTGATCTAATGAGCCCTGGAATAACTTCTATCAAAGTGGCTTGGTAAAGACTAATTTAATTTTTCTGACTAATACTGTCAGGATTTTAGCCTGTTGGGAATAATCCTGAAAGCTGAATGGATGCACTAAGTGGAGCTGAGATGGGCTAATGAAGTCTTTACTGGCTGTAGGTGGTGTGATGTTCCTTCACTTCCAGATAAAACTCTAGATTTATGCATCTAAGCTTTTTAGCAAAAAATTTCAGCTTGTGTCCTGGGTTCTGGTGTGAGTATTCAACAGCACAAAGGAAGCAGCACTAATAATAGAATTAAAAAGTGTTTTGTATTGGGAGAGTATTGGAATGATAGTTGGAATTTCAGCTGAAAATAAAGTGTGTGTAATGCAGCTCTGCTTTTGTTTTGAAGTCAGCACTTTATGACTCGTGATAGATCTTTGGTTTGTGGAGGATCTCTACAGCTAGATGTATTTTAATGAATCTGTTTTCCTTTGGTATGCACAGTTATATTAGTAACTAACTGCAGCTTGGCTTGAAATATTTTTATCCCACCCAGAGGCAACTGGGAAAAGAAGCTGAAAAATAAAAGCAAACATTTTGTTCTAATACTAATGCGTAGTTTTCTTTGGAGTTTATAAAAACCCTGGAACTTTTAAACTGTTTCCTGCATAATGCTGTGAATTATTGACATGAGTCAAGTTTACACAAAGCTATTTATCAGCAAGGTGGAGTTTTCAACATGAAACTCTTTTTTTTGTTTAGTTGGGATGCTTTGGGTGTTTTATTGGATTAGCCTAACATTTAGGTTTTGAGAGATTTTGCATATCTCCAAAAAAGCTTTTCCAGGAGACTGCAAGTGAGCTCGCTTTCCAAAATGCTCGAGGTGGATACAGTTGAAATTAATTGGAATGTAAAATTTGATGCAGAACTTCTTATGTTTCCTATGTAATACATATAAATGTGTAGGAAAGGCAGATTGGGAAGCCCTTGTTCTATGGAAAGGTTTTTACTCTGTTAGAACTTGGTGACTTTGATAGACTACTCATAGATTAAAGGTCTCTTGAGCATATGTGCATTTTTAATAAGGTCCTAAGGGGCATGTATGAAGTTTTAATATTGTCTGAAAGAAATATATTTATATTATTTCAGTCATCCCCTCTTACTCAATTTCATCACTTGATGCTGTACAGTCTGTTAAATTCTAAACCGACCCGTCATTTCCAAAACTTCTGTTTTTTTAAAAAATGTCTTTGTACAAATAGTATTTTGTTAGATTACTGGGGAAACCAGGATTTCATTGGGGTGGTTTTCTAAGCAAAACTACTAATTTCATAATTCTTTCAGTTTATTTGCTGTTGCAACCGTAGTACCGGAAGGTAATTTACTAACTGTTGCTTATCCTATTGACCTATTGATTCTGTAAGTTTACAGAAACTTAGAAAATATTCTAGTTCCCAGAAATATTAGGTTTGTCTTTCTTGTTGGTTTAAAAAGAGAAGTAAGAACGTTGGCTGCATTAGGATATTGGGGCTGTTTGCTAGAATCCATTTCTGGATAATAAAAGTCCTAGATTAAGTTGGTGTGTAAGAGGCAATGGAAGTGCTGATTCTACTTGCTTTTTTTGTAGGGGAAAGATATAACAGATGTTCAAGAGGATGTTGGGAAACAGCCAGGGTATTAACATAGCATCCAGCTTCTTTTGCCTTGCCATGTGAAAATAAATGAGGCAACAAGTGCAGTTATTTTTGCTATTTGACACCAATCTACTAGAGTAAGTTTGTTGGGGACTTTTTATGATTTGTCATGACTAGTCAGGAATCATTAGATGAGAAATGTTATTTGGATAATATTATTTGGATTTTACTTAGACCAAATCTAAGCAGTGCATTCCTGGAACATGATAGAAGACCTCCAGTAGAGCTGTTATATGCACATAAACCACCATAAGGCAAACATAAATAAGAAAAGTAATCAAATATTGGAGCATTTGCTGAAGAGTGAGAAGAAATGTCTAAAATAGTTGGACAAATTCCTGGGTTTTTTAATGAATAAAAAAGGACCTTCATAAAATATGCTGTAATATCTAGATCAAACCTCCCCATGCAGACAGTTGGGTGCAGTGTACAGTAAATAGGGAATAAAAGTTAAAAATCATCAAATTAAAGTGCAGCGCTCCTTTATCATGAAATCAGTCTCTTTTCTTTTTCTGTTTTTTTCCTCCTTTCTTTAAGACAATTTCTGAATCAAACAGAAGTGGCTGCTCCCAGACATTCAGAAAGCAGGAATTAAGAAACAGAATATAATAGCTATGTTGACTTCAAGGAACACAAAGTCCTTGGAAAAATTTCGTCTTGCCCAACTCCCTCTTGAGGTGTTGGCACCAGCTGTGCGGGATGCAAGCTGAAAAACTCTGCTGGGAGATAAGTACTCAATGCTGACTGAATATTTTTTGTTTCTTCATTTTGCTCTTAAATCTATAATTTTTAACTTGTACTGCAATGTATTGAATCATGGAATGAGAAGCATTTCGAGGATCCTTAAAAGGTTTTAAGTGTGACAGGGTGTTTTTAATACATCAGCACTGTGCTGGACACTATATTTTAGAAATATGAATGATTTGAGTACCTGTGGGGGAAAAATACAATTAAAATTGAAAAATAGCATAACTTCTAGCATAACTGGGCCCTAGCTACAGAGTTTTTGTCTCTGGAGTCAATATCTACAGATTTTTTTTCTCTGAACGCGGCTGTGCTGAAGAAGTTCTATATAGACGTACAGTGCAAACCACTTGTCAGAATCCAGTGTCTGGGCTGCTCTTAGTTTTATGGTTTAGTTTTGTGTAGTCCTGAAAGCTGCAGGGAGTTGGGCTTGATCCTTGTAGGACCGTTCCGATTTGAGAAGTCACTCTCTATGTCAATTTTTTTTTTCCCCTTGGGGCCATGCTGCTTTTCCTGCAGCTTTGGTATGAAATTCCTGGGCAATAGAGTTGCAATAAAAATTTTGAGCTCTTTAGGATGGTTTATTTTGGTTTTTCTCAAAAATAGTTAATTAAGCTGTGAGATTTATTTTTGCAGGATGCAATAGGGAACAAGACTAAGAGTTCAGAAAGTAAATTTGATAGAGTTATGGAGAAAAAAATCCCACAGGCTGAGGTTTAAGAGGCTTCCAAACAGCAAATTGCCAGGAGCAAGTTATTGTAGACAAGAAAACCCACCTTGGTTTTTCTAATTGGTTTTTTTTTCCCTTAAAGATGCTCTTGGTCCCTGTTGGAGAGCACCTGATGAAAAAATATATCATAAATCTGTGCTGAGGCATTTACCTGACCTTAGTTGGACTGCCTGTCTGGATCTAAATATCCTTTTTTTCATACCTTATTATTTTTAACTCTTACTGGATTTGGGCGTAGACGGTATAAAGAGAAAAAAAGATGGTGGGGGGAAGGACATAGTGGTCACATGCCACATCTCCCAAAGTTGTCATCTCCAGATGAAGCCATGGATCTGGCAGGCTCCAGACATCCTGGATCCTGCCATCTGCCACAACTGGTTGAGTTAGAACAGTTTGTCCCTTGCTCTGTCTTATTTTGAAACATGCCGGCGTGTTCACGGGACAATTTGCATAAAGTGACATCCGTGTGCAAAACCCGGTAACTCTGAGCCAGATGCTTTTCAAAATTATTTACATATCTGCTGAATAATTTTGGCGAGGGAAGTTCTGTACAACCCACTTGTAAATAACTCGTGACAGTGTTTCTCGTTGCAAATTTGAGCTACCTGAATTAGAAAGAAAGAAAAATCATGTGTTGCTCCTCCTTGATAGGATGAGGCATAACTCTTCACAATAGCAAACAAGAGATGCTGTTGCCTTTTTTTTACCACCATTTTAAGACTGTTCCTTACAAATGTGTGCAGCAACTCTGGTTTGCTGGTGGTGAATTCACGATTCCACATCCCTGACTTCCAAAATGCAGTGATACCAATGTTAATAATTCATCTTCTTGGGAAAGAGCACTGCAATAGCTATGGAAACGCTTTTTGCAATGTACTGCCTTTGTAATTTTATTATCACTCTAAATACCTACATTATTTCTGAGTAAATATAATTAGAACTATGTAGTGGAGACTTGTTATGAAAAAAACAGGGGTTTTTTGGTTTTGTTTTTTTCCCTGTATTCTACACTGAAAGCTTTTCTCTCTTCTCACCCCTCACTATTTTCTCTGGCATGTGCAGGAAAGATTTGTCAAATATGTGCCTTTAAGGCTGACTTGCACAGGAATCTTCAGTGCTCTTTAGAGTCCAAAGATGACCTTCTGGACCATCAAAAACCATCAAAATATGCCTGCGAGTGAGCTATGCTTTATAATGTGACTAGGAATAATTTAGTAATTCATATTTTCTGTACGTTTTTACTTGGCCTGTGGTACTGAAACTGGAGAGGGCACTGGGCCCACATGTCTCTGAACTATGAGTTTGCTGTGGTAGGGCCGAATGTTTTAATGGTCAGCAAATACTAAATGTTGTTAAACCACATTCTGCACTGCTTCTGTCTTAAGGTAGCAAAACTTCCTCTGAGGTGTGTGTGAATTCCCATTAGGTTGGATAAACATTGCAAAAAACTAACAATGCATTTCAAACCTCTTTGATTCGGTGTAAGAACATAAAATCTGTCACCTATATTAACACAGGCAAGGGATTTCAACAGGGGAGGTGAGAGAATAATGCACAGAGCATCTTGTTCCAGTCCTTGCAGCTCAAGGCTTATAAAGGCATCTGTTAAATGCTGGATGGAGATATGAACGCTTTGGAAATGCTCTTTTTTTGTTGTTTTCCAGACACCATCATCCTAAATTTCCTGGAGACATGTTCTGTTTGTCCTGATAGCAGAATTTCAAAGAATGATTGACTGATTCTGTTATTAAAGACTATGCCCAAGAGGAAAAAGCTGCTCAGCCTTTTGTCTGTCAGATTTTTTCATTGCCTTCTATGTGTTTATGTTAATGTAACTGCTCATATTAATTACAAATTGTAGCTTTACTTCAAATAATGCGGTTTTGAAGGTTTAGCAAGGATGTGTGTTTGAAATGTGGTATGAGTGTGGGATGCCAATATATGTTCCAGTTTCTTCCTGCTGTTCAGCTGTGACCTGGGCTGTGTTGATCAGAGTGAAGCTGGCACCCTTCCCACCCTTCCCCTCTGTTCAGAGCTTGCAAGATGTGGAGCACAGTATCCAGTTTAGGGCTGAGGAGTGGGATTGAGCCAGGGGAGTGTAGCAGTCAGTCCCTGTGCCAAGGCTGAGAGAGTTTGTCAGTCTCTTCAGCCTAGAGAAGAGAAGGCTCTGGGGATACCTTATTGTGACCTTTCAGTACCCGAGGGGTGACTGAAAGGTGGGCACAGACATTTTAGGATTGCATGTTGTGACGGGAAAAGGGGTGATGGTTTCAGACTGGAAGAGGTCAATTGGGATTAGATTTAAAGAAGAAATTTTGTACAACGAGGGTGGTGAAACAAAAGAACAAGGAGATGGGCCTCTGAGCAACCTGGTCTAGCTGAAGACATCCCTGCTCTTTGAAGGGAGGTTGGACTTGCCAACCCAAACCACCCCACGATAATTGATGAGTTTGGGACTCTGCCATTCTGAAAATGGGTCTGAAATACTTTAGCTCAAAAATTTAAGTGCAACCTGGAACCCTGCTAACAAGGATAGGTGGGGTTTGTTGCCTGCCTTTCTTGGATAGCATGGAACAGGATAGCTGATAGTACTTCCCAGGTGAATATTACCCTGAACTTGGAGCATCTTGGAGTGCTTTGGGGCACAGGAGAACTGTCAGAATCATGCTAAGTGTGCACTTTAGTCTGTTAATGCCTCAGGGACTTTAATCAGCTGAGTTGGGTCAGACAAGGCCTCGTGGCTGGTCCAAAGCATTGGAAGAAATGACAAGCCCACTTCAAATCTTTCTTGTGGTTTTGGTTTTTTGTTTGGTTTCTTTTTACCATTCTCTTCCATTTACTTGATTAATTGGGGTCACCGCTTTGAAAGCAGATTTGTTTTATTTAAATGAATTAATAATACACTTGCTTGTTGCTATGTTTAGAAGAGTCTGATTTATAGAAATGGAAGAATCATTTGGTTGTAAACCTGGATAGCTTGAAAATAGGTGTGGGTGACTGATTCTATTGTAACAATATAATGTCAAAACATGAGTTGGAGAAAGGACAACTAATGTAAAGTGTTGGCTGCATCTTGTAAAACTCCTTTGGTGAAACCCTGATGTCTTTTTCAGGGCAAGCTTAGTTTAGCTTAATGTTCTGTGCTCTGAAAGGCAAAGATGTTCAAGATGACTAACTTACTAAGTGGCACATCCTGTTGTGCTGGATCTGCCAGGGAAGAGTCAAACATGGCAAAAACATTCACCAGCAGCCCTGCAAAAGAAGTTTTGTGAGTTAGATGTACAGTCGACTTCCAAAATCTCCCAGAAAGAATATCCACAACATAAATAACCTCACTACATTGCTAACAGCCACTTCTGAAAGATAGGCCTTGGGACTTTGAAGAGGGTACATTGATCAAAGTTTCATGAAGCAAAATAAGTTTATAGAGAGGGATTTTGAAATATTTCGATTCTTTCAAATCTTCATTAAAGCATTTAGTAGCTGCTTAGAAAATTCTGTGGCTAGTGAAAGAGACATAGCCATTAAGCTCCAAACAAAGCTGTGGTTTTTTTCAATTCCTGTTTTGATAAATAGCAAACCTACAATGCAACTGAGAGGGTTCATACTTAAATGATTCACAAAATGTTAGTAAATGCACCTTGAGTTGTACTTTTTCATGGATGCTGTATATTAATTATGCAGATGGAGTAGTAATGCTTTATAAGACAATATATGTCTGCTGATTAGTCACTAAAATAAACCTCAACAGTTTTGGGGGAAATACTGTCTAATAATGAGCCATAACATTTAGAACATAAATATTAATTTCTTGCTGTTGTGTTTTGGGTTTTTTAACTCAAGACTTTGTCTACTACATGCATGATATCTGTAGGGGCTCAAGGGAAATTCAAGAGCCTGTGGAAAACTACTCAGTTAATGAAAGGTAAATGAGAACAATGTTCTGGAAAATAGGCTATGTTTGATGGGGGGAGAACTGTCCTGGGAGAGACTGGAAATAAGTTTGTTTTAAAATTTTCTGTGCATACCATCTGCTTAAGCACAAAAAAAAATTCCTTTGCTTGATTTTGAAAAAAAATTTTCATCTTCCCCAGCTCCTGCTCTTAATAGGCAGCAGTGTACATTATCAGAGATGGGGCTGTTACATGAATATCCTGTGGCAGTGTGTGGATTTAAAAGATGGACTACATTGTTAACTGCTTGCAAGTTTCTCTCAAAGGACAGATTTTGCTTCAAGTTATTGTCCCACTTGTAAGGAAATAAGGTAAAAGTTAAGAACTAGCAAGGAGAGTAAATTTTCTACCTACACCCCAGCAGCTTTCATGCTTTTTTTTATTATTTATACCCCATGAATATTGTAATGGAAGTAAAGCCTGCTTATGAGCATCTGGGTGGGAAAGGGAGATGTTAGAGAGAAAACATTCTTTTCTCATGATTATAACTATTCAAAGGAAAATGCTTCCATCTAGAATAGGTTTCAATAAAAATCTAAAACTAAGCCGAACAATAAGTAAAAAATTAACACGGAGGTAATAATCAGATAGCAAATAAATCCTTTTATTTTGGTGGATAAAAGAACGTAAAGGAGACTGAAAATGTGATCAGGGTGCCTGATCTAACATTTTTCAGCAGCACCGTTGACACAGTTTCCATCAGGAATGTTTGTTTACTGCGGGAACGCTGCACAAAAATAACTCCTCAGAAAGAACAGATATTTTTTGCTGGGTGTGCTGCGAGTGCAGCGTGGCTGTGTTGGTGTTTGACTCGGGACAGGCACAGTCTGTCTCCTCAGCCCCTTCTCCCTTTCTGGGTCAGAGCCCTTGCGGCGCCTGTGGCGTGTGACACTCGCTCATCCAGGGGGGATGAGCTGCTGGAAATGTCACCCCCTGAGGTGGCCGGGCAAAAGGGGAGCCCAGGGGAAGCTGAGCCCTCACTGCCGTGAGGTGCAGCTGGGGCATTTCAAATCAGGGCATTCAAGACTTTTACAAGTGCCGAGTGATGCAGTCTGTGCGAGCAAAATGTCAGTTGTTGTCCATATCCCATATTTTTGCTATGGATGTAAGGGCTAGAGCTGCTGTGACTAATGCCACATAAAATGAATCTGTTTTGGGGTTTGAAAATCTCATGCCTTTAAACCCATGTTACAGACTTGTGGGCATCATTGTTTTCAGCCCTGCAAGAGCTATGGTTGGACTGAAAATACTGCTCCAGGGTCCTGATTCACAAACTTTTGTTTACTCTTAAAGTAAGGGATTTGATAAGATGAAGCCCAAAGGTCCCTTTCAACCTTTAAATTGTTCTCTGATTTTTGTTGTTGGTTGGATATGTTAACTGGAAGAAATGCTGCCTGTAATAATCTGTAGCATTTTGGGGACTTCTTATATGGTTTCTGAGAGGCATTTAACATCTATCAGCAAGCACAAATGACTTACCAGGGCCTTTTATCCACTAATGCAAAACATTTCTTTGAGAATTCTAAAGCCAGTTCAAAATAAACCAGTTCTGCCATGGATCATCTTCTCAGATCATTAGCTTGCTTAATTATGGGCTTCATGCAGAACCTCTGCAGCTCTCTCTAATGCTTTTGCATTACCTGTGAACATCCAGAAGTTACTCATGAATGATTGTGCAACCAGGCAAATTTGGGAAAAGGCTATCCGAGAATGATCATGCCCTTTGTTTGGGGATAGAAAGAGGCATATGGCTTTCTGCATTATCCTGCACTGTCTTAATTTCTGTGTCAGATGAGTCCGGGAGGGCTGTCATGAGCAGCTGTGCCGTGCCAGACATTCCCCTCCTTGAGCTGCTCTGTGGTGCCAAGGCGCTGCTTGGTGAGAGCGGCTGGTGCGGAACGTGCTGTGCTCTCTGCTTTCACCCATTGCCTCATCCTCGTGGCTCTGGGAGTGAGGCTGCTGTGCTGTAGTAGTCTGAAAGCAAAACCAGTGAGACGCTCCAAGTCAGAAATACAATTTAATAGGAAGAGGGGGGAAAAAAAAAAAGAAAAAAAAGTAAAATAAAATGAGTGCAATAATACAAAAGACTGCTGACAGAGTCAGAGTACAACCTGAGATCCTGTTGGTCAGGGTGTTGAAAACAGTCCAAAAGTAAGCCCCCCTGGAGTGGCAGATGTGGCCCTGTTGGAAGCAGAGATGATCCTGCGCAGCCAAGGGTCCAGATATAGGTTCAGTCTTCCTTCAATAGTACCATGGGAATACTGGATGTTTGGCGACATTTGTGGCTCCTTTTTATCTAGGTGGAAATGGTTTGGCTCCTACTCCCTGGGTAGAGCATCTTACAATAGGATGATGAATTGTATCATGTCATTGGTGAGCTTTAATGGTCCGTTAACAGAAGATATGGCCATGGAGGTAGTGGAAGACTGAACAGAGATAAGAAACAGTCCCCCACCCAGTTTTAACAGCTGGCTTGGGAGGTAATGGGAGGGTAAACAGAGATAAGAAACAATCCCCCACCTGGTTTTAACAGCTGGCTTGTTATCAGAAAGGCAGTCACCCCCTCCGTCCTGGAGTTACAACAGATAAAGAAAAAAACACCTCCCCAACTGGGTTTCAACAGATGGAATAGAATAAACATTTTTTTGTTTACAAAACCCAAGACGTGTTCAGCCCCTGACAACCCCCCCAGGAGGAATGTCTGGTCGTGATTTCCAGAGTTGGGGCTACTCTGTGGTGCTGTACTGCAGCAAGGGGATCAGTAATGCTTTCACAGCACTGCCTGTGATAGTCCTTGGTGTGAGAAGGAGAAATAACCAACAGAGAGGAGAACAGGTAATCCTCTGCTGTCATTTGGCTGTTGCAAAGCATGCTGAAACTTAAATATCTTTAAGAGACCCTGTGAGAACAGGTAGTGCTATAAAATACTTTAGATGAAGTGGAAGAAATACCGTACATTTGAAATCTCTTGGCACCCCCAAGGGTAGCAAGCGCTCCTTTCTGTATTTGTGTATTTGTGGTTGTACAAAGACCATGCTTTTAGGGTGTTGTTAAATTAAGCTTCTCTCTTTGGGAAGTGGCTATTCAAAAACAGGAAAAAAGAAATACTCTAAGCTGCACCATGGTTTTATACTGGATAAGAAGTTTAGTGCCGTAGGCAAGAAAGAATACAGGTAAAATCACTTAGGTTTTAATGGTTAGTTGTTTCGTGTCACTTCTGCCAAGGAAAACCATTCAGGTATAAACTTTGGGAAGCAGCTCCTATCTTGGAGAAAGAGAGAAATTGTTATCTGACATTGTTCCAAAAAGAAGGAGGAAATGAGCCCCGGCGAAATGCTGATTGTATTGGTTCCCCCCTGCGAGGCGTGTGGGGTGTGCAACTTTTCCTAAAGGTTGTTCAGATGCGCGATGAAAATAGAATGTGTGTGCAGCTGTTCTAGAAAAAGACAGGAAACATTTGTGAATTAAGTTTATTGTTATGCAACGAGTTCTTGCTGGTTGTGAAATCCCTGTGCACTACATTATGAACAAGAGCTGAACGTGCCTCTTCCTCAGAAGAACGGTTGCTTTAGGAGGTGGTTTAGAGGTGAAAAGGACCAGAAGTGTGCTTACTTCATGGAGCTGGGTCTGGGGGAGCCCTGTGTTCATGCCACAGCTCATATTTCTCTGTGTTACAACCACTTACCCTGTTCTTAGTTAAATAGCAGTGGCTCCTCCTCCTCTGCCTCAGCCAGATCCTTCCCTGGGTGCACTGCCTGCCTTAAATCCCAGATAAAGATAAAGGGTTTCTGTATCCCTACCCTAAATTCTTCCAGCTTCATATTTGCTCTAGAAGTAAGATGGTGGCAGATTTTTGATTTTTTCTTTTTGTGTGTAATTTTCAGATGCTGCAGCTGAAATGACTCCTGTTATGAGCAATCAATTAAACTCACAATGTTTTGTTTGGAGGATGTTGCTTGGGCTGCGGTTCTCACACATTCCGGGTCACCAGATGTCGCGGGGCGAAGCTGGGCGTGTCTTAATTTAGGAACACTGAAATGAATTTCAGGAGGCGGCTGTTGTAGAAAAACTCTCTCTCTAATTTTATTTTGACTCCAGTATTTATAGATATGTACAGAGGTCAAGGGATTGGCTACACAGGTCGCCACTCCTTTAACTTGGATGGTGGACATCACCATCAATCATTTCTTTTCTTACAGGAGAAGTATGTAAACATTTTAAGAATAGACGTTATTTACATTAAGGCTGCCTGTGAGTTCTACAGAAAGACAAAAGACAGAAAAACTCAGGGCGACAGGAGATATTCCTGCATGAGGGAGCTGTGTTGCTTGCACAGCTGGGACAACTACTCTCAGTGCTGGAGTTTGCAGTCACCTGGCAGTAGAACAATTGACACCTGGGGGGATTCATAACCAAAAACTGCTTCTCAAAGCCTGTGCATGGACATTAGGTGGTATTGTAGAAGATAATGCAATGATTTAACTTTGAGGTTTTATTTACTCCTTGTCTCTTCCATCTGGTGTTGTTGACCTTGCAGCATTTCTTCCTCTTGGTTGTTGTCTAGAGTGGCTTCAGCCTTTGCCAGTAGCTACAGATCCTATTCCTGCAGCTCCTGGGGAGCCTTTATTACATTCTCAGGAGACAGTGCAGTGATTAGGCAGCTTTACAGGGAGCTTCTGCAGCCCTTTCAGCTCTGGTGTATCTGATCATGGGGTCAGGACCGTGCCCTGTGCGTTTAGAGGATGCAATAATGGACGCAGTAAATAGAATATTTTGAGAGAATGAAAAAATCTTGCGGGAGGCAGGAACAATGAATCCCAACTGAAGGTTAAAAGCCTCTTCAAAACATGATACTTTGAGGAGTTTGAATGCAAAGAGGAGGAAAAAAAAAAGCAAGTAATACGATTTTCTTCTTATTCATCATGAAACATCAAGGAAGCTTTTTATATAAATAACCATTTTCCTTGGTTTAGCTGCAAAACAGGTGGCAATGCAGAAGTCCACTTTAGAAATGATGTTTAGCTGCAAGCTTGCCAAGATTGTTTGCACAGTGGGAAATCGTGTCAAGATATTACAAGGTAATTTTTCTGAATCCTGATAAACTTATGGATGGAACTTAAAGGGTTGTAGTTGCTCACCTGGAAGAAGTTGTTGTAGAAAAATAGCTGCAGTATGTAGAATGTGTTTTTTCTCCACATTGTGTGACTTCATTGTCTAATCAAGCAGTTTGCCAGTCAGTTAATCAACCCAAAAATCAATGTATGCTCTTAATCAATATTAGTAAATAGATGTAATTTTTTTTGTTAGCATATGAGACTCAGCCCCTTGGGAGTACTGTGGGTAATTATTCATGGATCAAAAATTGTCTTCTAACAGGAATTGTTTTCATCCATTTGAACAAATATTCAGTAAAAACTTTTCTCCCAATTCACAGGATATTTAAAAGCGCACTGCAGCCTGACAGACGGAGCCAGAATCGTGGTATGGATCCTGGGGACAGAAATTACTACAAAAAGTCCTGAAATAAGGCTTTTTTTTAAGGTAAAATGTTAACCCCATGTCCTAAAATACTCCTCATTATGTTAGATTAGCATTACATGATTTTCTTTTCTGTAACACTCCCTACTAAAACATTTATTTAAAGTAAACAGTTATCATATACCATAAAATCCATCGCTTTTCTCATTTAATAATTAATATTTTTATGACAAGCAGTGTAATGTCAGTAGTATTTAACAGTGACAACTCTATGATGTTAACATAATGTGCTGTGGGTGGTTTGCCTTATTCCATTGTGGAATAAGGCAAATAAATAAAATAAATAATATATAATACTATATAATACTATATAATAATATATAATATAACCTAATATAATAATGCATAACATAATATGTAATAAATAAAATAATAATTTAAAAAGACCTGAAAGGTCTGGCTCAGTCTTTGAAAGATGAAGAAACTAAGGATGATCTTTGTAGAATAAAGAAAGTATTAGCAACTGTTTATCTTCACAAGTGGATTAGAGAAAGCAGCTTTAATGGGGCTTTTATTTTAAGGCTGTTTGATTTTGTGAAGGAGTAGGTGTGTGTGTGTGAGCATCATTAAAATTCACGCTCTTTCAATGGCTTTTGGGGTGGGCTGAATGATGTTCCGGGCTGTGGAGCTCTAAGTGGCATTGAATCTCTCTGAGGGATTCTCTTTTTTTCCTGTCTGATTTGCCAGACTCCACGGTTTAAAACAAAGCCTAAGATTATATTTGTAAGGCCTTCTTTTCTTTGGTGGGAGGTGAGCAGGCTCCTGGGCTTTGGGGCACACTGGGAGAGCCTCGTTCTCCCCAGCACATTTGGGTGGTAGAGACAGGATGAACATTTCACTTTATTAAAACATTTTTCACTTTTTTATAAAACCTAACAGTGGTTCCTAACTCTTTGGCAAGAGTTCACAATGCCCAAGATGGATTTGCTTTGTTCTGTTTGAAGTTGAAAATAGACAAATGATATTTTGGGTCCCACAAGAAGTGACAGCTTGGTACCCCTAGTTTACTATGGGTGACATTTAAAAAAAATTTACAGTGAACAGCCAGATAAGAAACTGAAAGTATTGGATTATGAAATAAGAGAAAAAAGCTAACTGGCAAGTGAAGTTGTGTTTAGACCTCAAGTGGGGATATTTCAAAGCAGATCTCTGTTCAGCTATGCATTTAACTGTGATTTTTATTTTGTTTTCTTTCAACACTTCAGCCTTTCATATAGAGAGATATATGTCACAACACAGTGATTAACAGCTGAGTTGTGGAAGCTGTGGTGAGGATTAAGAGTAATTTTGTTCTCAGTGCTGAGAAATCACATCTCTTCAGAATGGCAGCACTGCTTTGATTGATATTGAAGGTGTTTTCTGAAAATATTCATCGACATCCATAAATTTATAATTTCATATGTACCTTCAGTCATCAAGGGGTTCTCTTTGTGCTTTGGTGATAGCCATATCTCGCTGTGATCTCAAATACAGGCTCTCTTTAAAGACACTTCTGAGGCTTGTTATTGAATTTTGGCTTTATTGTAGCTGGAAACACATTTCACATGACTGTACACTGCAATTCCATTCTCGGGTCATTTATAACATCCTTCATGCCCATTTGACGGGCAGGCTTCACATGTCCATGCAGCCTGGCTTTTGAGGATGGTAGACAAACCTTCTTTCAGCTTTTCCTTATTCCTCCAGCCTCTTGTGATTCTCCTGTGTCCTGTGAGAGGCTAATGAGCCACCTCTCATCAGTTAGCTACTTTGATTTTCAAGTCACACAGGAGTTTTCAAGTCCTCACATCCCCCAAAAGACTATCAAATGCAACAGCAGAACACTCTCGTGGTGCTGTGAATTTTTTTTGTCTGTAAGAGGGAAGAGCCTTGAAACAGGGTGGTTTTTTGATATCAAAAACTGTAATCCCTCTTCTCCAGACACTGATGATCTTCAGGGGATCTCTGTTTCAGGTCTGCAGTCTTTCAGGAGTCATTTTAGAAAGGGAAGAATGATAGAAAAGTAATGGCATAGCTGATAAAAGGGTCAGGCTGCACCACAGAAAGCAAAAAAGGAATTAGTCTAGAGAGAAAATCAGTAGATTTAAGGATGAAAAGATAAATTCCATGATAAAAGAGATAATGTAGGCATCTGAGGGAAGAGTAAATACAGAGATGTGGTATTAGTATGAAAATGAAGAGAATATGAAGTAGAAATCAAATCAATCTGAGGATGTTTAAAGAAATCACCTGAAAACTGGGGAAGCTAAAGAAAGGTGATACAGTTAGGCATCAAAATGAGCCGTAGGCACCAGCTTAAAATAAGGGAATTAATTAAAAAAAATCCTGTGATGTGTATAAAACTTTGAAAAGTGACAAATGGTTATCTTATAGCTCAGTCTGTGTGTTCTCTGGAACTGGTGGTCTTGATGCCTTGAGAGGCTGCCTGGAACAGAGGCTAGCCACTGTTAAAGGAATAACGTAGGTATTTATTGAAAAGGCCTTCAAAGGATACACCTGTGGCAGTACAAGAGCCTGGCCATGGCTCCACCCGAGATGTACCACAAGCCACGAGTTTTCACACTTTTGTAATTTTTGGTCCATTTACAAATTGGGGTTAATTGTCCAATTGCAGCTTCAGGTTGTGAAGTCCCATCCTCCCAGTTTGCTCTCCTCAATTTGCTGTTGTTTGCATTTTGGGCCTGAAGCTGCAACGGTGTCCTTGGATCTCGGGCTGGAAAAGGATTGTTTTGTCTGTCTAAAGTGGGAGGAGAACTTGCTATCACTTTATATGAAATTCTGAGTTATGTTCCAATGCAGTAGAGAATCTGGAAAATATGCAAGCTGAAACTTAAGGCCATCAGTCTCATTTCTTACACTTTCAATGCTCTCCTGTTTACCATTCACTCCAGCAAGGATGACCTCTGTTGTTCCACGTTGCATATGTTCTTGTGAGTTCTGTTGTAGCTGCAGTTTTTCCCCTTGTCAGTTTGTTCCTTTTGGCTTCTAAATATAGCTTTTATTCCTTTGAACATGCATTATTGGCCTCACATGCTGCCAATAGCAAGGAGTAGGTTGGTACACAAAGAAACCGTGGAGGATTACAAAACCACTGATGTTTTCTCAGGTTAATTGTGTGTGAGAGAGGGAGCAAAATACAGTGTCTAGGCTTAAAGGAATGCTGCTAGGAATACAGATTTTTATTTGTCTTCTGAACAACCCTGCAGCAAATGTTCCTGGCTTCAGATGTATTGGCCTTTTATTTTTTTCTGTATTAAACCATTGACTCCTTGCTGCTGCTGCTGCACAAATATATTTTTGCTATTAAATAAAAAAAAATAAATTATTTCTTTCAGCTTAATCAATTCATAAGAAACTTTAACCATTTAAATATACTTGCACTCTGTCATTTGTAGTCTTTTTATAGATGACCTTCAAGTTTTGTTTATTAACTAAATATTGGTTAGCAGCTAGAAGTGCTGCTTGCACAGGCAAAGCTCTTAAGTATTTGAAGTTAATGCCTCAGACTTCCTCTGTTTCTGTACTAAGCTACTTCAGAACAAAAACTAGATTTTGTGGAAAACTTTGCCCTGGGGTGCAGTTTGTGGTGCAGGAATATTTGCTTCATTTGGGGCTGAATATGCCTTATCCCCAAACCTGCGGATGCAGAGTTGGCATTGTGAGTGTTCCTGGGTAATCAGAAGTCAGCAGAAGTTTTTGAACATCATTAATAACTTGAATATTGATACTCATAGCTCTAGGAGGTCGGTTTGCTTTAAGGTAGAGGTTCCTGAAGCTAAGTGTTCATACAATTTCAGTCTCTGTTACAATATAAGACATTACATGGCAGTGTTATAACAAGTGTTATTCTTACAGGCCTCGTTGTGCTCACAGCTGGAACTGTTTACTCTGAAGTCTGTCCCTTACCAGTTGTAATGGGAAAAAAACACTTTGAAAAATCTCAATATGAAGGTCAAATTCCTTTCCCAAAGACATTTTGGCTTGGGACAGCATTTTCTGGAGGAAAAATGACCATGCTGGATGTCACTTTTGCTACCTTCTTTGAGTTATGGCTGCAGTGTGCAGCAGAGGAGGTTTGACAGCAGCTGTGACAACCAGAAGCATCATATTTAGGCTCAGATATCTGGATCCTGAGAGGCCAATGTGAACTGGGCTTCTCCTCTAGTAAGCATCCATGAATTAGCATGTGCTGCAATTAAAGCAAATTTAAAGAGCTGCTTTGTCAGTTCTGATGGTTTTTTGTCTTCATTTTCCCGTTTTATGCTGGTATTTTATGAGTTGGTATTGTGTGTGCACATATGGGAACACATATTCCTCCCTCTGACTTTTGAGGGCAAACTGGAGGGATTTTTGTTTGTACAGTCCATGGCAGAATTTGTTCACTCTACTCAAAGGTAAATTTGAAGAAAAATTTAGCCTTTCGGTTATATTCTTTAAAAAAAAGTGGAGAAATTCTTTGGTGAAGAGTACATCCAGCTGTTTATGTGATGCACTGTCATTCTCTTTCAAGTGATGATTTGGACCTGGGTAGGCCCCTGGATGCCTGATTCAACTAAACATTTATCTTCCTCCTTGTGATGAAATTACATCAAATGTCAGGGCTGCTCTCCTCTTCAAGTTTTAGCTTGAGCTGCTTGCAAAGGTGCAGGGGTGAAACTTCCTAGAAAATAGCATTGAAACACATCCAGTGCTCATGGGTGTGGGTGGATAAGGAGCTTAGGAGGGAAAAAGTCTTCTGGTTGTCCAGAAAACACATGATGGATGCAGTCTAAGTTCTTGGTGGTCCATATACAACTTTGATCTGGAGAGCTGAGGGTTTATTTGAGTCAGCTTTGCACTCTGCAACTCTGAAAGGAGATTGTTGATGTTTCACATTCAATTGAGGGCAGAAATCTGCAATCTGAGAGCTGAATTGAAATCATGAGTGCTGCTTGGGTAGCCAGCCAGAACGCTTTTGGATAGCAGCTTCCAGGAAATACCTGGAATTAATTATGACGATTGTATTTCATTTGCAGGCTGAGTGGTAAAATGTGTGATGTTCCCTAAGCCCTCACCTGGTGATGAAAATTTTTAGGGTCAGATAATTTAAAATCACAGTTCCTTTCTTAATAGGTAGAATTTATGTCTGAAAACCAAACTCATGGTTTTGTTCTTGGAGAGTGAATTCATTCTGCCACCTTCCCTGCCATCACTGGGGGCTGCAAAAGCCTCTCCCTCAACATGTTATGGAGTTTATAGACACTTTCAATACTTGGGGAATTTTTTTTACATCTCCATTGCATTTCAGAAAAATTTGCAGATGGATTTATAAGTCATGCAGTTTCAATGCATAAACCCCATTTCCTTAAAAGACCTGGCCAAGAAATAAATTTGACTGTGCCTTAAGAGCAAAAAAGTTAAATGGGAAAAAGATTTTCTTTTGCAGAAGTTTAATAGAAAGCACCAGCTGAGCCTGATTCATTGAGATGGCAGTTGCAATTATTGTCACTGCAACACATCCTGTTGCTCAGGTAGAGCCTCATTTGTTTAAAACTGTCCAAATGTTTTTGCTTTAATCAGAAATATAAAAGTAGCTGCTATGTTAATCAATGTGTTGCGAAGGCAGAAACAGGGGAAAGTGCCAAAGAACTTTTGGGAAGGACTGTGCTGGTCCGTATTGAGGTATTGGGTTTTAATTCAAGTAATATCGCCTTACTTATTGCTCTTTATATATTTGGTGATAGTGATCATTGGAGGATTTCTTTTGGGCAGTTCAGGAATTCTTTTAGGAATATCAGCAAAGCTTATTCAGTGAACTTTTTATTTTAAATTAGTTTAAGAAATTTTCCTAAGACAAATTTTCCTTTAAAAATGGCATCCAAAACGGAACATTGAAGTAAAATAGAGTTATTCCAATTCCTGTACCCATAGACTGTAACTAAATTAGCTAAATCTTCTCTTTTCTAAAAAGAGTTCCTGGAGATTTCTGATGAAAGTGCTGTATGGCTTTGTGATCCTTAAAATGCTGGATTTATAGAAAGCTGTTGTGATTCTCCATATGACTTTTTTTTTCTATAATGTTAACAGGCATCATAATTCTTTTGATGAAAAGCCATTATTATAGAAGACATTTGTCTCTTTAAAAGTTCCCACCATCTGACACGAGAGACAAAATTGTCTGAGGACGACATATTTCTGTTGAGACACGTGTAGAAGCGGAGTGAATTTTGACAACTGGGGACGGGGATCCGGAGCTTTTGGGGAAAGGGATTCAGCACCACTGACAGCGCTGCTCTTAACTCCACCCTGGAGCAGACCCGGGCCGGGTGGAAAGTGCCTGTTGGCTTTTTTTCTAGAAGACAAGAAGGCTCTGTTATCGGTTTGCTGGATCTTTGATAGTTTGCATGGGTTTTTCAAAGCAAAGACCACCCTAAATGTGGGACATTTGGATGGCCTCTGAATATGAGAACTGCTGACTGCTTCTCCCTCATAAACAACGCATTTTTAATTTGGATTTTTAACCCCCCCCCACCCAGTTTTACCCATATGCTCTCAGATTAGCCCTGAAAGGTTAAGAGCTTTGTGTGCTTGTCTCTTTTCCTTCTGTGGTGACATTTTGGGCCTGAGACTGAGCTTTTAAAGAATACTCTTTTGAAGGACTAAGCCTCGGCGTCTTGCCAAGATTTTTTAATTAAAACACTCTTCATCAGATATCTGTATTCTCTTTGAAAAAAAAATAATATGCCAGAACAATGATTACAAAACTATATCAGTGAAGTGTGCTTTAAATGTATGATTAGTTTGTAGGCACTTGAAATTTAATTTTACAGTTTTCTCTTACCCCATGAGTTCCCCGCTGTGGCTTAATTGTTACTGGCAGTGAAAATCTGCAATAATCTCGAAGACATCTGGTTCCCTCATTTTTATTAACTTGAAGCAGACAAGAGCAGATATATTCCGGCGTACCTACGCCTCAAATACTTGCAATCTTCAAGAATATTTGTTATGTCTCATAAAAATGGTTCACCCTTTTGTTCACAAACTGTTTTGCTTTCCTAATGTTTGGCTAAAAAGCATTTAAACCTCGTTGCTGCTATGAGCTGTGAAAATAACCTGATATTAAAATCACATGGAGGTGAAGAGCTAGAGAGAGAGAAGGTAGAGGTCCAGTAGGAATCTTTATTTTTGATCTTTTTGTAAGATAGAAAGAGGAGAAGAGCCTCTTTGGTTCCTTCTGGCAGAAGTTCTGGACTCCAGCAGAGCCACTTTGAATGTGGGGGGGAAAAAAAACATTACAGGAATATTTGATTGTTGAGTGCAACATGAATAGGCTTTTCTATTAGAACTGAGTATTCTAGCAGGATTTTAAGGTTCTCTGAAGGACTGGTGCTCTCATTAGTGTTCCAGGCTGGGGATGTTTGATGCTTGTCACCTCCTGGGATGAGGCACCACCTCACACAACAGTCCCAAGCTTGAGGAGAGGTCAGGCAGCCAAAAACATGGCCTGTGGGTGAGGATGGACCGTCAAAATTAAGGAAGAATGTGGCAGCTGCTTTGGTTGCCAATCCTTGCCAGCTCGAGTTTAGGCCTCACAAATGTTTTCTGGATTTTTTTTCCTCGCAGACCCATCAATAAATGGAAAACAGGTTGTCAAGAAGCCCTGCACTGAGCCAGTTGCATTCTTTTAAGTTGCCATAAGTGTAACTCTTCTTTTGCTCCTCCTTAGGACTCTTTTGCAAAACATGTCTAATCCCACCCTCCTGTACCTGCATTTTTTCTGCAATGCCATTATATGCTGATCCTTTCTATAAATAAATAAAATACTCACAGATGTGACTGAATATCCAGTGGAAACCTTTATGGTGAGCAAGAGACACCATTTCTTAACCATTTTTTCAGCATAGCATAGGCACATATCATCACATAAAAACGCTTTGGCTTTTTGGGTTATTATTAATTAAATAATTGTGGCCTTCTATTGCTAGAAGTATTGGAATTGTAAAATAGAAATACATACTGAAAGGAGCATCACATTTTTATATGTATATTTTTTAACACTGATTTTTTTTTCCTAAGTGCATCGCAAAGCTCTTTAGACTAATAAAGCATTTTAAAGTCGTTCAACATTAGGTAAGCTATAGTCATTATTTAAAATGAACAAATAATATTGAATGGCAGCAGAGGGTTGTATTTAGTCTCTAAAAGGTTGTGTTAATGGGGACTGTTGTTAGCACTCATGATGAAAACAAGCCTGTTTACTTGAGGGGTGAATCAGAAAAATAGGAGAAAAATGTTCTGAATTAAAACAGACTCAAAAGTGTTTGATTTATTGGGGGAACAGGACTTTTATTCAGAAGGAAATTCAAAACAAGAAAGTAGACTTGTCATCAAGGCAAGTGGGTTAATAGATCAAAGATTAGTCTTTTTATTCTAATTTAGGGTGTAATGCCAGAGTCCTTATTTCTGTAGTGCATTTTTTGCTGTACATGATCCAATCTTTGCTTTTTTTGGTATTTTGACTTGTATTTATTGCAGAATCCTAGAAAACCACACAGCACAAGCTCCGCAGGAGCACTTTGGCTCTAGCACAGCATCTACTTGTGCTTCTTTTGTATCCTTTCACTGTTTTCTGAGAGCTGCCTAAGAAAATTTTAGGAAGAGGAATTTCTTTGAGCACTGTAGAAGTCCTTTTGAGTTGAGAATATTTTAATATTTAAAATAATTCCTGTATTATTGACATTGTTCCAGACAGTACCCCTGAAACAGAGTCAGAAATGGGAGAAATTAATCTGACTGCATGTAGGGAAGTTTTGATGCCTACCCAGGTGTCCAGCTCCCAGTTTTGTCCTGACCCCACAGATTCCCAGTTGTGTCTTCCAGGACACTGAGGCATCTGCAGTGGGAGGAAGATGGTTTGGCAGCATTTGTGCTTGAAAAAATAAGGCAAGTCTCTTGATAGTAAGAAAAATGCACCAATGTTGTGAAACTCCTGAGAGAATGGAGGGAAAGGCCCTTTTGTGCACAGATTCAGCATAAAGTTTTGGAAATCTGCAGCAGTCACTATAATAATTTGCTCAAGTTTGACAGGAAAAAAATCTTAGGCTGGAAGTGTTACTGGAATTGCTGTTACTTGTGTCCACTAACTGGGCCCTTTGAATCACAGCAAAATAAATAAAATATAAAATACAATAGGGTAAGAGCAGCAAAGCACAGTTCTGCCTGCTCAGCTACTTCTTGCTGTAATAAAGCAGATGGATGGGACAATATATTGAATTACTTTGTGTGCAGAGACCCTGATGTTTTCTCCCCCATTTTTCCCTTTGTGTGTGTTTTATTCTGCTAGTGCTACCTCACAAATTCCATTTCAGCGTCTGCCAAATGTTGCATTTGGCTGGGAGAATTTACTCCAATTCTAATTTGCTCCAATCACTGCTCACCCGTTGGATGTATCATGAGACACTTTCTAGCACATTAAACCAAAATCAATGAAAGGTTTGACTTCTCTTCCATCTTTCCCTTCATTTGATGTTCTAATGATTGCTCCAGGAAAGCACATTTGAAATGAATGTGAAAATAGCTCTGTTCAAAGCAGCAGGGATGAGTTTGGGACAGCTTCTGGTTTAGGAACAGTTGAATCAGGACAAACTGTTGGTAAGGATGTCAAAAATTCATGAGTGTAGTGGTGGGAAAAGGTATTCTTTAGACCTCTCCTGTAGCATTTAGGGTGTGTGTTTTTAGAGTTTTAAAGAAATACAGAGCAACATTTTTAATAATGATCTGCTTGTATGAAAGTGATGGCAAAGTCACTTTTTTGAAACAAATGGAAGATTGCTTAACATTTATTAACGTGGGGCTTAATTTTATTATTTATTATTCGCCATTCTGTTCCCTGCTGATTAAATTGTTGCACGAACTGTAGTTCAGAGTGTGATTTGTTTCTAGTAGGCGTCAGACTGCTTTTTACTCTGTTTAATCTTTTTTTCCCTTAAAACTGGTAGGCTGAGATGTTGGCAGTGTCATATTTGGTAGACCACGACTCATTAGCAGCCCTTTGAGATAAATCTTCAGAAGCTGTTGTGGCTTGGTGGTGGTTGAAAAAAAAAAAGAAGGATTAAGATTTGCTTCCAAAAATTGGCACTAACAAGTCACAATTCTTGGTGTCGTGGCTTGAGCAAACTCACCCAAATGACACTAATTCTGCACTGGGGTGGTTAATCTGGGATTATCCCTTATAATCACAGGCCACTTGAGGGTTGAAGTGAGATTTTCCTGCTGTGCTTGGCTTTTTTTTATGCAGCGTTCAGCCTGTGGTTCCCTTTGGAACTAAACACAGGTAAGGAGATGGAGCAGGGAAGACTCCACGTGCAGCTGGGAATGTGGGAGAGAGCCCACAAGGGTGAGGGGAATGATTTCATCAAGGTTAAAGAACTGTCTGGAGGAGTGGAAGTCTACACAGGAGGGACAGGCTAATCTGAATTCAAAAAGTGACTAAAATTCTGACACTTAACACTTAAAAGGAGGTGGAATTGTTTCTAAACCAAAGTAAATATCCTGCAGGCAGAATGGGGACTATCTCAGCATGCTGAACCAGAAAAACAGAGTTAACCTACTTATCAAAATGTTTTGAAAAGCAAACCCCAGAAATCAAGTGTCATTGTTAAAGAGCAGAAAAAGGGGGCTGTAAGAAGTAGGAAAATGCCCTGCCAAGAGGTGAACCTGTGTTCAAAGGGGAAGATACAATGGCTGGTGGATTCCAGCAGGTTAAATGTAAAAGAACAAGAGAGGGAAGGGGGGGAAAGGGTGAAAAGTAAATCAATTTATTTCCAAATACATCAGAATTAAGAAGCTAGAGAGTAAACCTGATAGATGATCAAGGTGTAGAAGGAACACTCAGAGAAAATAAGCCTGCAGTAGAAACTTAATCTTCATTTTTGCTTCTGTGTTCTTTACCCAATGTTATCAGGCAGTGGAAACCTTTCCAATAAGATGACATAAATTCTGAAAGCTTACACAGCTTTCAAGAGCAGATCAAAGACATGAATGGATGAGGAACTCTCTTAGGGCTAAATACAAGGGTGTTCTCTGCCTCAAAATCTGCCTGAGCTCCACATCACAGGATGCTGGGAGAATGCATCACAGTAAGGTTACTTACATTTGCTGAAAATTTCCTTGAGCACCCTCTTACTGCCTTTTCTCCTCTCCCTTGCCTGAAAAGCTTTACTGAGGGATTCAGCTGGACCAGTACGTCAGGAAACTGGAGCAGTGTCAGGATTTGAAGGTGTTCAGCATGAGGCAGTTTGCTGCATCCTCTTCTCCCAGGTGTGTCTTCCAGAGGTGCTGTGGTGCTGCTCTGGGGTGCAGGGGGATGGAATGGGAGGGCAGTAGCCACGCTGGAAAGGAAGCATTTTGGGAAAGGGGGATTGCTTTTGGCCTGCCTGCCACCCCCAAGGAAGTGTTCAGTCCTCAGCTAAAAATTGTTGGAACCCTGGAGGCTGAAAATTTCAGGCTTTCTGAGCTGAGGGGTGCTGACCCTCAGGCAGGCACCACATTTGACTTGAGGCCTTGGAACAGGCTCCCAAGATGTTGGGATAGCACAGGGGTTGTGGGTGTGTAGTTAGAGTGGTGTTGTGTGATCTCACAGGGTGAAAACCTGGGTTTGGGGTTTTGGTATATAGTGTGTGTGTGGGCCAAGATGGAGGATTCAGGGTGTGTTTGAGTTCTTCTTCTTCACCTCCTTCTTCCGTCTTCTTCACGGATTTGGGTGGTTTTCTCTAGTTGGGTGAAGGATGTCTGCATTGCGAACATCAAATGGTCATTACTGGGTCAAAACCATAAATAATATAGCTGTCACTTTGGTATTGGGTAACTATCTCTTAAATAGCCTTGGTGAAAGTTAGAAGCCCTCCATTTTGTCTCGTTTCTCTAACTGGCAAGTTGGAGCTCATGCTGTAAATACTGTAAATAGATAAGATATAATAAACAACCAAGACTGAACTCAGTTCTACATTTCCCTTGTCTTTCATCCTGACCTAGGCTGAGATAAAGCAGGCAGAACTGTAACCAAAAAATCACCTGAAAACCCCTAGGGACAGACTGGGTTGGATGTGTGATTCTGTCCTGTGCTGGTTGGTAGCAAAGGCTGTCCCAGGTGCAGCTCCTGCTCATGAGCAGTGGGAGGGAGGAGCTCCTGCCTGCCAAGCCCTGGATCACACACTGGCAAGGCAGATGGAGAAGCTGTGCTGACTCTGCCATCACCTCTGCTGCAGATTGGGTTGTGGCAGGGTGGTGTGTGGCCTAATGGAGCTAGAAGAAGTGACATTAGTCTCAATCACTGATAAATTAGTAGAAAACTCTGCTGTAGAACTGGAGATTCTGCTTTTCTAACAGCATTCAGTATTTATTCTAAGACTACTTATTCAATTTGACTGCAGAAAAATTCACACATTTCACTTATTTCAGGAGAGTTTAAGGATCAAGTATCTGACATTTCCTAGAATTTACCTACGTGTTAGTCATTTTGGGCTGCTGTGGAAAAAGTTGCAAAGACTGAGCAAGCAGCTCTTCTTCATGGCTAAAGTAATGCTGCCTGTATTTCCAAATAAGCATTGTACTACTTAACACTAGGATCATTCTGCTTGGGAATTTTACATGCAGATAATCTCCACTAAAATCTGACACCTATTCCCTTGATCTTCATCACTTACTACATTTGCCTATTACGTATTTTATGTCTTAGATGAGAAGATTCGTGGAAGTCAGGGACCAGAGGATGTCAGAGATGGTGGACCCGTTTCTGCTCGTTACATACTGTTCAAAATATGTTCAAAATTTTAAATTTTCCTATTTATATCTTAGTAACATAGAGTACAGGAGTGGAAGAGGATGTTGAACTCTTGCTATCGCTTTCTGCTCTCAGTTGTCTGAGAAGTGATGTACAACATTCAGGCCAAATGTTCAGATTTGTGATGTTCCACAAAGGGTTGAGTAGGAATTAAATGAACATATTCAGACACTTTTAAAAAGAAAATGGTTTTTATCTTGTGTATTCATTCACATATTTCAGCTAGTTTAGGGTTTATTATGGATATACTTAAATTATTTTCTTGATCCAGTATTGATGGAAATCTTTTATAGATGGAAAATAAAAGAAGAGCATTGGTGCTATTGGTGGTTTTCCAATTCCAGCTTGCAGAAAGTGACTGTGAAATCACCAGCAAATCCTTCCAACCCCAGACCATTCATTTGATGTGGCTATTACAGGAATTTTTCTGTGGCGCTTTAAGTTAAGAACACCTGATTCATTTTCACTGATTGTTAGTTTTGAAGCGAGGAGTTTATGAAATTGAGCCGTTTGGCTTCTTGGGAATGAGGCATTTGTAGCTGATCATTTGCCACATGCCACAGAGTGTTTTTAAAATTTTGAAAATGGAACCCAGAAAGGTTTAAGGTAAAGCTTCATACTTGCTGAATAAAATGTACTGTCTCACTAACTTTTGGACATCGATATTGTGATTCTTCTCCAACTTTGTGTCCATCAAATTGAATTGATTTCAGTGGCACTGCATTGGTTTTATGTCAGTGTAACTGCTTAGAAGCTCCAAAACACATTTGCAAAGATATTCTCAGTTGCCTTTCATAATTGCCTTACAGTTGGGAGATAGCAGCATTTGAAATGTTAAAACTTAAACAATTTGTTATTAAGCAGGCCCTTTTTGAGATTTGTTAAGTGTCTGTAGTACCAGGGTTTGAAGGCTGGGAATTGTAAATGAAACTCTGCTGCTGGGCTTTTTCCTGGTGTTTTCCTTGGTTGTTGCAGGAAAGGGACTAAATGAGGAAAATGTGCAATTTTAATCTGTTCATCTGACAGTTACCCTCTGGTATTTGAACTGCAGTTACAAGCAAATGACTGGCAATACTTTTTATTTGTATATTTATATATACACGGACACTCAAGACTAAAGATGAGATTTTAATACCTATTTAACATGTTCAGGGTATCTCACCCTAATGGAATGCTGGAAATCTTAATTCACGTTGAGTTCAATGTTTAATCCAATAGGAATATTGTGCATCACCTGCTAATGTAAGGAAATAATATTCTCTGTGTCACCTGCAGTGAACACAAGTGCAGGAAGGACCTAAGGCAAAAGCTCTCAGTTATTTTGAGATCTGTTCAGGCCAGGGAATTTTCTGCACTGTTCTGATCATGTTGACCAGGGAGCCTCACAGATCTCCCTCTTGTTTTGTTCAGTTTAATACTGTGGGTTTACTGATGCACATCTGCAGCTCAATAAGTGCCTTTGCACCAATCAATTCTTACATATTCACCTCCTGGTAATTCCTTTCTAAAATCCATGTCCCTTATTGTCTTCTACACCTCAGTAACTGCAAAGTGAGAAGAAATAATTGGCTCGAGTAAAACTACTTTTTCAACTCTGCTAGTTGCTGTCTGAGTGACCATTGTCAATGCTTTCAATGCAGCATCAAATAGATTAATTTAAATTATTGCCAATGGTGGTTCAGCACAGAAATGCACCCGGGGCGTTCATAAAACCAGGTCTGGTTAATGCAGCCATAAAAACTGTTCTTGCTGCTTCTCAGTCGTGAATTTCTGCAGGTTTTTCCATTGCTCTACTCAGTCTCCAAAGATGAAAATGGGATAGAGGCACGTTTCCTTCTGCCCTGGGCTCTTGGTGGCTTCCAGATGAGGTCAGAGGGGCACCTATTGATTGCCAACATGAGTGGGTGCTAAATTGATTGGGAAACTTGAGCACGATGAAGAGTTATAAAATTAAACCTTTACCTGGCTAAGTGAGGACGAGTAGCGATAAGTGCTCAGGCAGAGGTCATGAGTGACAGAACGACTCACCTATGCTAACCACATAATATAAGTCCTGCATTTTCAAATTAATATTTAATAAATGTCACTATTAAATATGGAATTCAAAACCACAGCTAAGAAAACAGTACCATCGTCATCTTCGGGCCCATTTGGAAGGAGTACATTATGAATGTTTGTTATGGCATGAAGTTTTAAAAAATAAATTTTCCAGCAACTGTACCAAATTCATGGAGGTCTAAATACCTTTGGAAGCAGGGCTCTTGTCCAGATTAACTCATCATTCTGAAGTTCCCTGCTTGGGACTGAGACGATTGATGTTTTAATTGTCCACAGATAACAAAATAAAAAGAATAGAGGATTATTCAATCTCTTTGAATTTGAAGTTGGCTAGATTCCAGTGTCGGTGTTTGCCTCTTTTCCTCCAGCTCCTCCTTTGACACCCCTGCAGAGTCCTTGCCAAGGGGTGCCCACCTGCCTTCTCCTTGGACCACTCTGTCTCCTCTCCTCCTGAAACTCTGCTGGTCTCCTCCCTTCCCCTGGAAACTCATCCCACATCCTCTCAGCCCCTGCTCATCTGCCCTCTCCGTGCCGTGCTCTCTGCTCCTCTGAAGAAGTTTCTGAGAAGGTTCTGCACCCACTGCAGGAATATCCTGGTTGTGGGGAAATCAGGGAGAAGGTGGTGCCAACAAATCTCCTGGAAACTCCATACCCCCCCAGCTCCAACTTTTCTCTGAGGGAACAATGGAGCCTGACGGGGTGAAGGTGTCTTGCTCCACATGACCTGATTATGATTCAATTTTATGAATAAAAATGAAAAACTGAGTGTGCAGCTCTGATATGTGCAATGGCATCTGATGCTTTATTTATTTATTTTTGTTTGGGTTTGGCTCTGGGAGGAGGGTGATTTTAAACATTTTGGACTGCAACAGAAGTACCATCTGTAGCTCTCTCTAGGTTTTCTAATATTTTCCAGGTCGGTGATCACTTTTGGTGGGGGAGGTCTTAGCTCAGGAAACCACACAGAATTCATCTCATCCTCAACACAGGATTGATGAAAAAAGGGAGGAGCTATTACATGTGACAAATGCCAAATGCTCAATAAAAGGTTTGATTTGACAAAGGTTTTATCAGGGGCTCACATAACATTCAGGTCAGAGAAGAAGGGTTTTTTTTTTCAACAGAAAACAGGAGTAAGTGTAAGAATGTAAATTTTGTTTAATTCCAATGAATCTTTTCCGAAAATACATCCTTGAAAAAGTAGAGACAAGACATACAGTTTCTACTCTGTAACTGTACCAGTATGTGGCTTCTTAATGAGCAACCTGAGGAAGGTCTTGCCTGTTGATGAATAGTTTATACTTTTAAAATGTGTTATGCGTTTGACTTCTTTCTCCATAAGGAATTTGACAGATGGCTGAGCTTGCATCAGGGGAGTACGCTGATATTAAATTAGTCTAGAGATGCTACAATGACTAGGGATTCCTTTGAAGTTCCCTGTATCCCAAATTTAAAGCAAAACAAAACAACCCTCTGTCGAGATGCTTGCATTTGGGTCACAAGATGTTCTTCATAAACTCACAAGTCGTCTTCATCGTACAAACCAATGTTTATTCCAGGAGAAGCACCACCAAGTGGGCTCTTAGGGCAGTTTTACAGGAAGAAGAGAGTTATAAGCAAGGGGAATTTTCTCCTTTCCTTTTCAAGAACCAGCTCCTGGGTCGGATGCTGGCCCTTTGCCCAGTGGCTGCAGTCTCAGTGCAGCTTGTTGCACTGCCTTGTCACTCACCTGTTTGTGGCTCTGTCTGAAGAGAGCAGGGTGGTGATGAGCAGAAGGCACCAGCAGTTCATGCAGGTGGGATAGCAGGGTGCACACTTTAGAGGTCTGAAATCTAGGATCCATTCCCAGAGCCCTAAAACCACGTGTCAGTTGAGCTTGGGAGGTGTCTGCTATGAAACTGCTACTCAGATCATTCCTTTGGGCTTTTTAGCTTTCCTTCTGGATAAGATTTGAAAGCCTTAGTGTAGGAGGAAATAAATGCCCGACTTTACCTCTGGGGAATGTTACATGGATGTGTATATATGGATTTTTTTTTGTTGTTGTTTCACTTTGTGAGGCATATAGTTTCAGAAGTTGAAGAGACCAATTTTCTCTTTCTGAGCTTTGTTATGGAATTACATAAACCATCCATCATTCAAATTCCAAATACATTAAGCTAAGTGTTTCAGGCTAATTGACAATGTTCCATTAATTTCCACTGCTGAGTAGGATCTGGAACATTTCTAATGTAGTTATTTTTCCTTCCAACTCATAAACTCGCAAGTCACAACAACCCTCTTAGTGCTTCTTTTGGTCCATTCTCTTCCAATTTTAAGGAAGATGTATGATACAGCAATAATTTATCAGGTTTCTAGCTACCTGCCTCTACTAGGGAATTGAGTTTTGCAGGATCTTAAATTATTTCTTTCATTACCCTACATTGGTCTGTTGTCTTGAGATGATTATAGTAACAAAGTTTTCCTACCAGATGTATAAGGATAGAGAAAATTTTCTGTAAGTCAAATTTATTCTGTCTGTAAAGAGGAAAAGAGAGAATAGGGTCCAAACCAGCTGTTCTTGTTTACTTAGTTTTGTAGTTTTGAAATTTTGCTTTACCTGAAAATCACCACCAGAGGAAAAGCTGCAGTGCTGAGAGGAAAATTACAGAGAAATGGCCTTGACATTTAGAAAGCAGGTCCCAAACCTTGTAAGTGAAAAGTGAGGATGCAACTTCTTAAGAATGATGAATAGCCATAAAGGAGATCATTGATTTTTATTTATTTTAATTTTTGTACTAGCATTTTTTGATGCTGATTTGATTACGTGAAGACCACGAATTAAAAATATGTGCTGGTTAAATGTATCCTTTTCTTCTTTGCAAAAGTCCGAACAGCTGCCACAATATTTGCAAATTCGTACATTGGTGCAATACCAACTCTTTGAATAAGGGTAAGAAAAGTTGATTAAGATCAGATACCATTCAAATCCGTTAGAGAGCCTCCAAAGCAATTTAGACATGTGATAGTATTGCTGAGAAAGTTAAAATTAATAGCAGTTTGTTAATAGAGTTCAAGTAGATAGAGTGCAATGCTCTGGAAGATCCCCATCAAGCTGAAGAAAAGGGAAGGACGAAAACACACTTTCAAACATTTTATTTTGCTAAAGCTGCTCGTTTAGTTTTGCTTCTCTTTGAGATGCTAATGAAGGGCACAAAATGAGTAGTAGACCCTGATTTTCCTTTCCCTAACGCCATTGAATCGTGCCTTAACATAAAATGGTCACGTTGAAATGGGCTGAAATCAGTTACAGAATAATCCATTACCCTCAGTAAGAACAGAGTTAAGCTGCAGCTTCATTAGCAGCAGTAATAGCAGTGTGGAGTTCATTTTAGTGCATGTAATGGATTTCTCCAAAACATCCACTGTGCTGGGCTGATTGGGCCAAAGTCTGGAGCTGTAAACTCAGTCAGCTTTGTCACTCAGTAATAAGAGTGAACAAATTCTCGGTTCGAACGGTGTACAAATATCTGAATGTACCCACAGTCATGTCTCTAGAAGTGAATAAATCCTTTCTGGGTGATGTTTCTCAAGGCTAGAAGGGTCCTCTTGGATAGCTCTTTCCCTTTGCAGCCCTGGAAAGGTGAAAAATCTAAGAAAAGGTTCTCAAGACGAGATTTTGTAACATATTTTTCATGCTAACTTTACCTGGTAAAGGGAGGTACTTACAGGCCACTGTGAAAGTTTATTTGCATTCTTCATTGATGCTTTACAAAGAAATTCTCCTTAAATGCTTTTAGGCTTTCAAAACGGTATGGATTTTGTGAAACTTCAGGTAAACAAGCCGAAAAGAATATTTTGCAGCTTCTCTTGTATGAAGGAGGGTATGGGATAAGATAAAGCAGACATGATTGGCAGAGCTTTTGTACTCTTTCCCTTCAAAAACCTTTTTTTTTAAAAAACAAAAAAGCTGAGTGACTGAGTCATATTCAGTAGACCAGAAAGAAAATTTAATCTCCTTTGTACTCGAGTGCATGGATCAGTTACAACGGAATCTTCAGCAGGCTGGTGGGCTGGGGCAAGGCCAGACCTGCCCATCACTGGCAGCAGGAGAATATCCTTGGTCCCAGAGTTCTTCTGCAACCCTTCAACTACCCCTCTCTGCTTCAAGTGATTTTTCCCCTGGAAAACCAGGGTAAAACTTGAAACTTTTTTGTTCAGATATTCAGGTAATACTTCCAGGAATTGTAACTTCCAGGTTCCGATGACCTGGAGCTGCACTTGAAGTCAGCAGACACCACTGGCTTAATTTCTTCATGTGAATACTGGTGAACTCTAATCACCTTCGTAAATACCAATTTTGTGTGCAAAAATAATACAGCACTGGGGGGACAGAAACAAGATTGATCTTCGTGTAGCATAATAAACACAAATATACACATTATAGTGTGTGTGCAAAGCAATGTAGATGTAATAGACACAAAAGGGGAGCTTGTGTTCCACAGCTAGGCTGGCAAAAGCCCCCAAAAGAGATTTTTCTAGGCCCATCAGCACTGCCCAAAGTTCTAGATAATTATTTTTGTGCTGTATTATATGTGTTCTGCTGTATTTGAAATAGCAGAAGAATTAGAGTGGTGAAATGTAAAAATCTATACTGTATATTACATCTACATGAAGATTGCACTATAGCCCTAAAATCATGTTGGTCTGCAACATAATTACAAGGTACTCCTGTATTATACAGCAACTGTTCCTGTACCTTGTTTAAATATATTTAGAAAGAAATGGTGGGGTCTTATATGTGACTGAGGAGTACTTTGTCCTGCACAGGAACTAAAAACTAATGCATTTTCAATAGATATATTTTATTTTATTTTATTTTTTTAAGAAACTTGGCACCTTGGATCTCAAAACAATTATATCTGCACTTAACTTTGACCATTATATACTAACTAAATGTTTAAAGAGCAAAGGGAACGTTCTTTTATTTAGGAAAAACCTTTGTCCTTATTTAAAGGTATACAGGTCACAACAACTTGCTTTAGTTGCATATTTTAGGTATTTGCACTTATTTTATGTCTTTAGTTTGGATTTTGAAAAAGAAAGAAATATGTTCTTTTCATGCAGGCATGTATGTATGAAAGCATTTTAAGCAGGTGTTACGGGCTGAAAGCAGGTGACAAGACCTCAAACCTATGGAATAGTAATCTCCCTTCTGGAAAACAGTTCAAAAGCTTCTCAACATGTTTGGAATCTGGCATGTTGTCCTATTTCTGTGCTAGACACTTCAGCTACCATAACCCTTTGGCAAAGTGGGTATTATGCTCTGTGCTTTGATATGGACATGTAACCCTGCTCACTTTCTATTTTATTCTATGTATAGAAGAAAAAGCTCTCTTAAAAATTCCACCCTGATCTCTAGCTTGATTCATTCTCCTAAATGTGTTTCAGAACACTCATGTGTAAATTATTCAAGAGGCTATATTCTCTGGCCTCGGGTTTTGAAGACAAATCCTTAAATTTCAGATAATGCCTCCTCCTTCCCTCACTGGAGCCTGGTGTGTCTACAAACCAGCTCAGATCCACTGTGCTCGCTGGTAAGAGGCTCTGTCTTCCTTTGCATTCCTGAGGACTGACTGTCTCGTGGCCTTCAGCCACGAGGAAACCCGTGGGGAAACAGCTACACCGAATCCCAAACCAGCTGGTCTGCTCCCAGACAAAGGAGGTTAAGCTCTGCTGGAGCCTTTCGTAATCACACAAGCCAAGATGGAGCAGAGAAAACTGCCTGCTGCCTAAACAGCCTCTCGAGCTCCAAATAAAGCCTCCAGGAGCAGGGTACAGACTGTGCCTTGCACAAAGGGGACAGAAAGGACTCGGTGATGTAACCGGGGTTGCGGGAACCAACATGTTTTCCTCCAAGCACCAGATCAGGCCATCACCCAGCGAGCAGTGATGTCAAAATCAGTGCTGTGTGCTGCCCCTGCAGCAGGCAATCCCCCTGCACCTCCCACGGGATGTGGCTGCTCCCTGCTGCCTGTCCAGCTGCCAGCTGGGTTTAGCAGCATTTTACATTTTATTTTTTTTAGGAGAGGCTTGAGATTCTGTGTCAGCACAAAGGGGAAGGAGTGGAGCCATTCACCACTCTCAGAGCACAGCGTTAAAAACTGGAACTGAATATTCGTGCTGGGGGTGTTACTACCATCCAGGCTTTTAGGGGGCTGCCTGAATGGGTGAAATGAAGTATTGTTCCTTTTAACTCCTTGGCCAAATTTACTTGTTTTAGTGGGAATAGGATTAAAGTCTTTGATAACAGAATTTCCTGAGGAAGGAAAGTATAGCGTGGTCATGGACAAATCTAATAATTTTTCTGCTCTAATCATCTTATGCCTCAAAGAGGAACTTAAACCCCAGGGGGGCTAATATTTACATAATTGTAATTTATTGGGTAAAGATTTTCCTAACGCAAAGGAACATCAAAGTGTTTGTCCTTGTCAAGTTCCAGAACGATTTTGAAGTTCACATGGAAACCAAAGGTAAAGGGAAAATATTCCTTTTAGACCAATTAGAGAGAAATGGCATGCAATATTTGAAACCATATAGGCCTGTTTGAGTATTTTTAATGGAATGCAATTAGCATTTTGTGATGAGCACTTATCAGCGCCGTCTCTGGGCATAATGTACGTGGCTGAGGGGGTGGTTTGCTGGAGAATCTGATTAAAATAATTGGTGATGTATTGGAGCAGGGTGTTTGTGCTAACTTTATAGACAAGGCAGCGCTTGTGTAAAAAAGAGCTTTTCCTAGCATCGAAGTTCTCTCCAGAGAACAGCATTGGGTATTGTAATTTCAGTAATTCTACTAGAGTATATCTGTTTAGATGAAATACTGATTGTTTATCTGTGACCTCAGGCTGCAATAAGTCTAGCTGTGCTGCTTTTTTTAGCATTAAATTGTGGTTTTGTTTATTTAATACTTTCACGCATCTTCTCTTAAAATATAATCCAAGTAACATAACCTAGCCGTGCAGCTCAGTTTGTCGTACAATAATTTAGAGGTGTTTTAAAGACATGGATTATTCAAGCTTAATTGATTTAACTTCCCAAAGATCTGGGAACTGCTCTGCTGTTCCTGCAGGCAGGGAGAAGCAGAAATGGAAGCCCAGGCTTAGGAAACGAACGGTGCAAGACAGACACTCAAATTCAACCACTGCTGCTGGCATTCAAGTTTTGTAGCAGCCACAGCTTGTGGGTTTTCAGAGCTTTCAGGACCACCCAGAACATCAGAAGGACGTCATGTTTTGTTGTGAGGAGAGGAAGGAGGGCTGTTGGGAGATAGCCATTGTTGGGTTGGTGGTGCAGGTGAGGAAGGGCAGCGGAGAGCTCACACAGCAGGGCCAGGTGACACAAAGGAGCAAGGGAGCTCCTGACTCCAGGAGAAGTCAGGAGCAGCTTCCCAAATGCTCTCAGCCTGAAGTGGTTTTCTGTTGCTCAGGCTGCAGTCCTCACACATTCGGGGTCACCAAGTGTTGCTCAGGCTGCAGTTCACACACATCTCAGGGTCACCAAGTGTTGCTAAGCCGAGGCTGGGTGTGTCCCACTTTAGGGACAGAAAGAAAGCAGGCAGACACAGCAGCAGTGGGGAACAAACTCTACTTTATTTACAATTTCACTACATTTATACATTTGTACAGAGGTCCAGAGATTGGCTACAGAGGTCGCCACCTCTCAACCTGGATGGTGGACATCACCATCAATCATTTCTTCTCTCAGAGGAGAAGAATGCAAACATTCTAAGAATAAACATTGTTGACATGAAGGCTACGTGAGAAAGTTCTACAGAAAGACAAAAGACAGAAAACTCAGGGTAAGAGTTTTCCTCCTGTGAGTCCTTGGCAGGTGATCTTAGCTGTCCTCCAGCTTCAAAAAGAGGCCTAGAAGATTTAAAACATAAGGCTTAGGCTTTTCCCATTTTTTTTTTTTTCAATTTGAATGAGAGAGTTGAGTGTAAGCCCCATTTTTCTATGGATTTAATACACACAACATAACTGTTTCCTAGGAGGCTTGAACTTCTTGTGGCACAAAAGCAAATAGGAAAAACCCACCATAAGATGCAGTGTTTTGTTCAACCATTTGAATTCAAAATAAGTTTGTGACAACATATTCTTATCTGTTGGCACTTAGTGAACACTTCAGTGTCAGAAAAACTCATAGAAAAGTAAATTTTTGACTTTTACATTCGGCCTTTTAATTTTACTTTATACTGGTACTTGTCCTAGGGAGTTCACTGTGGAATTTCTTCTTTTCTAGCTTAGGTGCACAAATATTGCTATTGATTAGTTTATACTCCAACCAGGCCAAAGCCCTGCCCATTCAGATATTGAAGGGAGAGCTTTAGATAAAAGAGGCACTATACAATCTCAGAATCTGAAATAACAGGGGGAAAAAAAATCTATTTCATTTTGAGGGCAGAAAATCCTGGCCTTAATTTAATAGATTATAAACTGCAAACCCAAACTTTCTGTTGATAAGGTACTGTTCCCAAAAGGCTTTTCCTAAATTTAACTACCCATCCCATTTAAGATGATAAAAATTTTCTGTTATTAATGGATAATTAATGGCTAATCATCTACGGTACTCCATGAGTTACCAAGCAAAAGTAAAAAGTTTTACATTTTCCTCTCAGGCAAGAGTTCTGTAATTTTTGTTGGGTTTTTTTGTTTGTTTGCTTGAGCTGTGATTTTTTTTTTTCTGTAACTCAAGTAAGTTTTTGTTGTTTTTTTTTAATCTCACTGCTGTAATCGTGGGCAATTCAAAACAGATAAAAATAAAATAGGAGAAAAGGGAATGCAAAAATTAGTAGTAAAGCTGTTGGAAGCAGCAAAGTAATGGTTCTCCTTTTACTTTGCTGCCTTCCCATAAAAAGGATTAGCATTTTCTAATGAGCACCTTGGAAGGAGGATCATGACTCAAGGACTCCCAGACCTTGGGGCTGCACCAGATCCCATCCCTGGGTAGATGTGGGGGTTTTCAGAACAAGAATTCGACCAGGGTTTACAGTCTGCCCCAGCTCAAAAGGCTCAAGTTGCTCCTGGATCCCGTAGATCTGTTGAGATCTGCTACAGAAAATTAATTAGCATTCATGAGAAGTACTGCAGGGGCATTTTTCTGCAGAGTTTAAAAGTAGCTGGATGATTGGGATAATTTCTCAAACAGTGTATTTTCTCTCTGGTCTTGTTTATTAATAGAAATAATACAGTGGGGAGAACTTCACTCCCTCAGACAGTGTGATAACATGTTTGCTTTGTTTCGTTATTAATGTTCTCCATGAAATTCCTGCTTTATGTCTTAGTAGTGGCAGCAGTAATTGCTGTATCCAGTTTTATTTTCTCAAAAGTTCACAGTTAGGGACAAGTTTTCAGTGGTTTTCGAGGATTTTGGTGCTTGGAACTCCTCAATCACCTCATACAGGAAATACAGAACTTGAATTTTGCTGCAGTTCATCCTAGCGGGAGATCTAAAAAGAAATGTCTGGCAGAAATAACCCTACAATGCTGTGGTTTAGGCCTTGATCAACCACATACTCTAATCCATAGGGCTCTTTCTATGAACTAGGCAGGGTTTTTAATGAGCTCTTATTATGCGTCTGTTTTGTCAGATACTTTCTTTCACACCCTCCACTAGATTTTGCTGCAAGAGGAGGTTCAGGAGAACAGCATTTGGGTTTCATGATAAAATGCTGGGGAGAGATTTTTATCCTTTAACATAAATAGCACAGGTGTCCAGGTGGTGCAGCACTGAGGAATGCCTTGCTTGGATTTGTACTAGAAATGCCTCTGAGAGGTTTACATGCTGTTGGTAAAGGTTTTGGTTGGACACAGTAACATTTCTCCTAGCCTTAACAAATCCTAGAATTTGTGCTGCTTGAAGTCTGGCTTTGCCCTTGTGCTCCCAGCCAGCCCTGACCCCTGTGTCACTTTGGTCCTGCTACATGAGATATTGACTTTTAAATTATTGTCTTCGTTGGCAGAATCTTGATGTGACATTTCTGCAAAGTTTTGTTTTCCCTCTGTAGGACTGAATTATGTTCAGGGAAAGCCAGTAGTGGCTGGAATAAAGGAAGAAGTCCCTGGAAAAAAACACCTGGGATTTTCTTGCTTCTCCACTACCCTCTGGGTACCTGTGGCAAAACATTCTTTGAATTGCCTGTATGTGAGGAGAACGCAGGGAAAAGGGCATAAAAAGTATGCAGGATTCACTATTTACTCATTATTACAGAATTATTGTCTGGGGGGTTGCTTTGGTTTTGCCTTCTAGCATTTATTTTAGTGACACATTAATTATCACTTATGTCTATGTATTCTGACTTAATTTCACTTTTGGAAATCTCTAATTAACATGCTTTTTTTTTCTGATTAAATATCAAAGTGCAGCCCTTTTGCCTTCCAAACCCTGTGTTATTTTCTTTCCTCTGCCCACTGTCTGTACTTTCCATGTGTCCTTTCTGGGAGGGTGTTTTGGGCATGCCCCTGGTGGGATGCACAGCTGCCATGGATACCAGCAGCACAAGCTGAGGAGGAAATTATCAGATACTGGAAGCAACAACAATAATGGGTGAATATCCAATCTTGTACGAGTGCAAATTGTCATCCTGCAGCTTAGGTAAACTATGCCTCTATCAGAAATTAATTTTCTGCCTCCTCCAGGAGCGAGTTTGTATTTAAGTACCTTTGAACAACCTTGGGTTTTATTTGTAGGAAGCACAGTTTTTTTCATGTAATGACTCCCTTTGATATTAGATTGCTTCAGAAATTGCAAACCCAGTGGTAGTTGGAGAGGTTTAAACCTGTAAATCAGCAGGAGGAGCTAGTCGGGGAATTGGAGACTGAAGTGATGATCCAGAAGAACTGTGGTGTGTTTGCCTGCTCAGATGCTGAGAAGTGAATGAGTGGGGAGTTGAAGACGTGGCTGAAGTGGGCTATAAAAGCCCAGTAAATATTCAGGGTCTGAGATGGCAGCACTGACGTGCTCATCCAGCACAGGATGTGAGCAGCTCAGTGGTGGAGGAAGCAGAAATTCCTCAAAGCTTGATTCGGTGATATTGTTGCAGAATTGTGTCATTTTTTAAACCACAGTGACACGCCTAATTTCCCTTGCAAACACATATGAGTAGGAGGGCAGGTCTGCTACAGGTGAAAGTAGTAGACAAAAGCAAGACATTTCTGAAGGAACTGTTGACACAGGTCGTTTCAGCTCAGAACCAGATAAAATAGTGTCATTTACCTCATCCCATTTTAAAAAAAAGAGAGAAAAAAAAATTTTCTCTGTAGGTTTCAACATATTCATTTGTGTGGTAGCCCCTTCCACAGTAGGGCTCTAAGTAGGCTGAAATTCAGCATGCCTTTGAATTTTTTGTAATTTCTTTCTCAGAGGTTCTGGGGTTTAGGCAGCAAGGAAGCAGATTTAATGCTTGTTTGTTGTGGGACTCAGCTTTGTCTGATAATATATAGGCAATTTACTCTTCATTTGTTTCAGTCAGCCTCTGTGTCCACTGGGATGAAAGGGATGGGAGTGCTCATTCATTTTTTCCAGTGTGGGATTTTTGCTGCCCTTAAAAACAGAAATGCAGACAAAAAGTCGTGTGATACAATTGAGTGAGTGGTTTTGCCCCAATGGAAGTGGTTCAACTTCCTCAGGTCCTGAGGAGTGAGAAAAGGAAACAAGCATGGGCCTTCAGTTTCCCCAGCTTTTCACTTTGGGTCTAAAACAAGTGGGAGCAGGGAGGATTTTGCAGTCTCCACACTTCTGTTCACAGAGGGACTCTGAGATGAGTTGCACCTTGGGTTTTTCCCAGCTGGAGACCCTGAGACTAGTGAGGGTTAAAAGTGGTGGATGCAGAGCCAAGAAGATGGCTCTGAGGGCCTTCAAGCACTGCATAAATCTTTGAGGTGTGATTTTAAGCAGCTTTATGCTGTGTTGTGTCTCATTGCTCGGTGCACACACAGGCAGAAGGATCAGGTTTGGTGAAAGGTACTGGCTCACCAGTCAAAAGATGTGTTTTGAGCTTTAAGCAAGGCTTTGTAACTTCATAATTTTTCTCTTCTGTTTCTTCTGCACGGTCCATTAGTGTGGTGTGCTCTGAGGGCTGGGCAGGAGTGTCCAGTTCAGCCTGGCAGGGTCTCTGGGTACAGTTGTGATGTGAATCATGTCCCCATCAGCACTGCAACTTTTTTTTTTTTTTTTTTTAGCCACATTTAACATTGCTCAAGCCAGGCCCAAGTAGCCGTGAGAGATTCCAAGAGCAGCTGATGTGCTGTGAGTCACTGGGAGGCTCTAAAGTCTCATGGAATGGCTGCAAGGGTGCTTTCAGAAGGAATAAAGCTCAGCATATGTCAGCATGCTGGAAGGCAGGGGGAAAACAATCCAAGCTTCATCTCAGACTTTTTTGAATCCACAGAAACCGAGTCCAGTCTGACTGCACGCAAGTGATGCCCTTTGTTATTCCTTCTCATCCTCTCACGCCTTCCATACAGAGATTCACACAAGGGAGCAGGGCTTTCTTTCACTTTTATTTATTTAATTCATTTTATTTGTTCTGGCAACAATTTAGTCTAAAATGTTCAGCATAGGAAGCACGTTTTCAAAGGTCTCATGGAGCAATTCCAGCTGGTAGATGACCAAAACTATTTTGTGCCATTCACAGTAAATATGTATAAAACTTCAAGGTAGCCCTTTGTCCCCATAGCATGTGCAAACTGACTTTTAGCAGCATGATCTTCAGAGAAGGCCGTGTATACAGGCAGCTACTCAGGAGATCAAAATATTGAACATGTGAATCAAAAAGGGTGACATTGGTCTCAAAGGTTTAAGTAAATCCTTTCAGTTTATTACCTTACAGCTGTCCTCTGTCTTTGCCTTGCGGTTTCTCCAGTCAACCTGGAGAGACAAACACGAAGGCGTAGGTTCAATGTATGTAGTGAATGAGATGTGCAGTCATTTGTTGGCTAGCAAACCGAAGTCTGATAGCCACGGGAGAGAGATGAAGGGCTGCCATTTGCTGTTCAGAGCATTTTCAGTGAGAACACAGCCTCATTATATGGAACTGGAGTCTAAGAATTTTGAAAATGTATCGCTCACTAAGTGATGAGCTATGAGTTAGAAGAGGGAGAACAGTTACTTAAAACAAACATGTCAGATCCTCAGTGAATGACTGGTGTAGCACTAAATAACTTCTGTTTTAGAAGTGTTTCATTTTTCAAGAGGGACTGTCTAATGTGACAGTCACTGTGGAATGAGGCTGACATTGAGGATGTCAGGGAGGAGGCTGTGTGTATGTTGAAGAATGTTGCTGATGGTGCAGTGAAGAGACAACTGAAATAACACAGAAAATGATCACAGGGTGGGTCAGGCTGGAAGGGCCCACAGTGGGACACCTGGTCCAGCCTCCCTGCCCAAGCGAGGCCATGCCAGAGCACATGGCACAGGATTGTGTCCAAATGGGTCTGGAATATCTCAGTGAGGGAGACTTCACAGCCTCTCTGGGCAATCTGTTCCAGTGTGTAATCACTGCACAGTGAAGTTCTTCCTCAGGTTTAGGTGGAACTTCCTGTGCATAATTTTGCTCATTGCCTTGTGTCCCATCGCTGGGCACCACTCAGCAGAGCCTGGTCCGTGCTCTGACCCTTCCCTGCAGACACTGACAGACAGGGATGATGTCCCCTCTCAGCTCTCCCTTCTCCAGCCTGAGCAGGCTCAGCTTCCTCAGCCTTTTCTGATACAAGATGCTCCAGTTCCTTTATCATCTTTGTTACCCTCCACTGACCTGCTCCAGGAGCTCCTTGTCTCTCTTGTCCTGAGGAGCCCAGAGCAGGGCACAGCTCTCCAGATGTGCCTCCAGGGCTGAGCAGAGGGGCAGGGTCATTCCCTGACCTGCTGGCAATGCTCTCCCTGATGCACCCCAGGACACCATTGGCCTCCCTGGCCTCCAGCACACAGTTAATAATTTGCAAAGAAGTTACTGATGGCAGGGCTAAACCATGGAGCAGATCTTTGCCTGATGTAAATCAGCATAGCTCCAGGAAAGTCAAGAGAGGAATACTAATTTGTGTCACAGCTGGTAGTTTATTTCATTGAACATGTATTTTACTTCTTTATTTTCCATGCAGGATCAGAGTTACTCATCTGTTCATCTCCGTACTCCAGCCAGGATTCCCTCAGTTTGATAATCCTTCATTTTTGTGTAATATCTTAATCACTTCTGATGCAATTGCTTAGGATGTTGTGGCTATGCAGAGGATTGTAATTTGATGTGAGAAGCAAAGCAGCTGGAACAGAAGAATTCATAGTGGTGATACTGAATTTTCCCCTGTCTTTCATCTCAGATGCTTCATTACTTTGGTGATAGCGATGGAGAATACGGAGCGTGGAGGGTGAGGATTCTGTCCTGGTGAAATGGCAACCTGTGGTAAAATCTCAGCAGAATTACGACAGAAGTAATTGGTGTTGAAAGATAATGGGGATATTTCTCCTTAGGCTTCTTCTTTTTTTTTTTTTTTTTAATTCAATATATTTCAAGCAAATGCCTCCAGACAGTAGCTACTGCAGGATAAAAATCTCTTTCCATAGAAACTGTTAAATATATAAAATGCTGTTGGAGTCTCTACAGGGAAGCACATTCAAAGCAGGCACTGGACAGGTCGTAAAGTGGCTGCTCTCAGACCTTTTAACACAATACAGTTATTTACAGACATTTGTTCCTCTGAGGAAACACTCTAGACCTGAGTCCTCTGATGTCAGACTGGGTTAGTAACATTCGATCTATTACAAACCTCTGAGGTCTTTTATGACTGGTGCAATAATAGATGCTTCATGTTATGGCACAGTGTGGTTTAAAAAAAAAAATGGCTGAGTCTTGAAAATATGGTAGAAAGTTTGGTATTTTTATGATGTGATGTTACTGGGACAGGCAGGGGGTGGTACTTTAGAGCTTTACATGGCACAGAAGTGCCCTGGGGCCACGGCTACACCCAGGGGAGTTATTTTGGATAAACAGTTAACTAAACAAGGTATGTTTAGGTCATTACCAAAAAGCCATTGTTATTAAACCAAAATTGTTCACAAATGGGGGTAAAAGATGCAATTTTTTCCCCCCAGTTTGCGTTGTGCTTCATTTTTAGAACCCTCAAAATTAGGCTTGAAGGGTGAAGAGAGGCATTAATTAAACGAAATGAGATTTCAGAAATGAATTCTTCATTGCAGGTGGAACAGAACTTTCTGCTGGTGGCAGACACCGGTGCTGCTGGTGGCAGCCGGGGGGAGATGGGAGCTGGGAGTTTGCAGGCGGTTTCCAAAGTGCTTCATCCTCCAGGTCCTTTCAGCTGCTACCGGATTCTCCTGGGGGGATTCCGTGACAGTTCAAGGGCTTTGGGGGACCTGGCTCAGCCCTTTGCCTGCCGAGGGGAGCGACTTTCGGTGCAGTGTGCCCCCTCGGATCTCACACACACCTAGCAATCCTAAAGTGGAATTTCACTTCAGCCTAATTTCTGCCTCTGTTTTCCATCTCGATAGCCCGGGTACAGTGAGTCCTGTGTAAAGTGATTATCTGCCCCTCGGGCCGCTCTTTTGTTTGTGCTCTGTAAGCCCTTACAGAGGCTTTTGTTTCCTCCAGATGTTGATTGCTTTGTGCTGCATCCAAAGGAAATGATCTCTGCCTCAGCCAGGCTGGCTTTGAACATGCTTTTACATCGCATCCCTACAATGATTGTTCTTGATTCCAGGAGAGGAAAATGAAGATATATAGAGCCAGACACCTTTATGTTCAGCTGTCTGAGCGTGAGCATGCAGTGTAATACTTTTTCGGACTTTCAGCGAAAACAGATTGAATTTCTCTTTTCTTTTGCCAGGAAAAGAAATTGCAGGGAAGGAAATTATGTCCTGAAGAGCTTTAATTCCTTTGATTGATCTGAAAAGCGGTATAAATTTCTAGATGATGGATGGCAAAGGGATGCCCAGACAACACTGAATCGTTCAAAGAGCTCTCCTGTGTGGTTCCATCACAGCCCCACGCTCCCCCTCAGAAATGAAGCTGGTGACAGTGGTAGATGGCTGGAGAGACAGAACTGACAAAAAACACAAGGTGGTGAACCCTGGGAGCGGTTACAAAAACGGAACTGCAGACTGAACGAAGGAAAGTTTTTAAAGATCTTAAATATTTTTCATTTGCATCAATGATTCCCGTATTTTTTCCAGCTCCTTGCCTAGCAGCATGGTGTTCTGAAAGCAGCTAAACCTTGGAGCACTTCTCAGCCCTCCAGAAGAACAATGCAATGTCATTTATCGGTTTGTTTTCCAGCTGAAATCACAACAAGTTGCGTGCTGTGTCATCCCTCGTTGGCAGTGCAGGGCTGGCCAGGGGACTGTGAGCCCTTGTGCAAACCCCAATCCTGCCCCCTTGGAGGAACCAACTTGCCTGGCTTTCCATTAGGACAAATTTATTTTGAGCTTTCCTCCTCTGTTGCACTTTATGCTGAAAGAATAATAGAGCTCTGTATTATGAAATCTGCTTCCATTATTTGTCAAACCAACCACATCCTGGCATGACTTTGCTTTTCCCTGTAGTAAGTCTTCCAAGCCGGGACTTAATAAATAGTCTCTGCACAAATGCTCCTGTATCCAGAGTGTTCTGTAACACTGGAGTGCAGTTCTCTAAATATCTGGGTGGATTTGGCATTAGAAATTGAATTGCCAGATTCCTAGATATGTTTGGAAAAAATACATCAACTTTATTTATTTATTTATTCAAAATAAGTTAGTTATTAATTAGTTGTTTATTAATTATTTAATAAACATAGGCAAGCTATTTTCTTTTTAAACTGAGATGCTTTTTTTTTTGTACTTTGAATTAAGACTTTTATACTGAAACATAAATAATCATATGGATTAGTAGCTGACCGTAAAATGAGGCAAAATGAAAATCCAGGTTATCTTGAATTTAAGAGTTGCAACACTTTTTGGCATTGCTTGTAGAAGCACAGGATCCAGAACCCAGATTTAGAACATGGACTATAAGATGGTTTCTGCGTGAACATGAATTGTGGTGGAAGAGGTGCTGCAGAATAAGGTTAGGCACATCAGAAGAGCATTTCAAGGCAGCAGGAGTGCAGCCCAGCCTGTGAGCACCTACTTTGAATGAGTCGAGAGAGAGCAGGAATGAAAATTAACTCATTGCCATGGAATCAGAGCCCCAGGAGCCTGGCTCTGTGCACTAGGAGTGCACATATTTCTGTGCCATCTGCTGAAGCTTTGGTCCCTTTGGTCTGCCTTAAAAAGGTGCACAGAGTGCACTCTGCATAAATGGACTGAAAGTGAAGGTAGTGGAATGATCTTTGATGCAGCAGCTCGGTGGTTTGAGCCTCATCTTAGGCAGTGCAAGAGCAGCAGGTTCCTCTGGAGATAATTCACCCTCCCTCCACCACCTGCAGGAGTGTGAGCAGCGAGGGATGGAGGGGCTGGGGAAGGCACTTTGTATTACAGCTCTTGGGACTGTGTCCTTATGGATCAAAAGGCCTCAAGTGGGAAAACATATCATATAGACAGAGAGCTTTGCTCAAAGAACCCTTCAGGACTCAGCAAGTCCTGTGCCTCAGCAGTCTCTGGCTCCTGAGAAACAGTCAAGTTGGTTTTCCCAAAAAAGCAGTGCTGGGGATGTTGGGAGACTGTCGGCATGCACCCCACACCCCCAGCAGGTGTTTCCAGATAGGGAAAGAGTTTCAGTTTACCTTTAGACATTTTAGGAAGTTTAACTAGAAAGTTCTGTGCCTTTCTCACTGTAACTGGCTCAGTGCCAGCACAGGAGCATGGATTGGGCTCCGAGGGTGTAACCCAAAGCCTGTTGCTGCTCTCATTGGATCAAGAGCCAAATAGCCCACCTGAACTATTAAGTACTAAAGAGAAAGAACAAAGAAATTCCACGCTTTTCAAGGTGTTGCAGCAAGTAGGAGACCTGTCTCTATACTCTGTTCAGCTTTGCCTTTGTGTTTGTATTATTTTCTTTCCTCATTGAAACTTTTTTGCTTTTTCAAGACGCACTCGATCATGCCGTCTCGCTAATTGATTTTAGCCACTCCTCTGCAAGGGCTGGACCCTCAGAGGTATTGAGAAAGCCCATAGAAGACTGCAAGTTTAGATGCCTGGAGAATTTGAAATTCAAACTGGGAGCTGACTCCTCCCAGTTACTTAAAAGCTGATGGTTTTTTACTGGGACATTCACTCACCCGCCTAAATCATGCAGCCTCCTGCTTCATGACGCTTTAAAAAGCTTTAAAAGCTGCTGCCGGGCATTGAAATTGAACTCAAAAATCTCAGAGTCCTGGTAAACCTATAGAATGAAATGTTAAATACTCCAAGTTTGAGTTGTTATATTAAAAATACTTGGGTAAAATTAAAAACTATTGCTCCGGATGATTTTTCTTTATGGCAGAGCTCACCCTCAAAAGGGTAAAAGTGTGTTTGATTTCTGGCAGTTTCTTCAGATTGTCTAGCAGTGAGAAACAATATGATCAGTACTTAGTTTTCAAATTAGAATTTATTTATTGATATGTTTTTTAATTAATCACTCCATGATTTTCTTTTTTTCAGACAGACTACTCCATAAGGGAGAATTTTATGAACAGATTATATTTGCCAAATCATGGGAGTGTTGCATATTTTGGAGATATTTACAGCTAAGTTCTGCTAGTTACCTATTTATTATTTTCTTTACACTGATTTTGTCACATTTTTTGGTTCAGAGTATAAAAATTGACAATGTGAAATGTTAAACTGAGGGTTGACTTAATTGAAACTTTTTGTTCTCAGTGCTTTTAATTTTAGCAATGCAGAAAAATTTCCAAATTTGGAGTCTTAGATCTGCTAATCAGAAAGAATATACTTCTCAGCAATAGCTTGTCAGGTTTTGAAATCTTTTGAGTGCTGAGGGGATATGTACTGAAAACAATCAGCTAAACTGGTTTTGGCCTTGTGAAGCCAGTCTGTCACGGAAGTGCATTTCAAAATATATGGGGATGTTTCACCAGGGTGGCAGACAACATTGTTGGTGCTGACATGTTCTGCAATCTATCTGCTGAGAACAAGAACCCATACCTAGATTTTGTGCTTTGGAGTAAGGATACCAATCCTTTCCAGGTTCCAAAGAGGGAAGGATTGGAAGTCAGGGTTAAACTCCACTTTGGCATAATCAGGGAGCTTGGATGTGTAATGGAATAAGAATGTGTAATATTCTTATAATATAATATTACACTTATGAATAGTATGTGTAATATTATAAATACATGCAATACATGCAATTATATTATATTATATGTACATACAGTACATGTATGTACATATATACATAAAAATATATACATAAATATTAAAAATAAAAAATATACATTAAAATATTTTGTACATACATACAATGCATGCAACGATGTAAAATGTTCCCTTCTCCATTCTCTCACAGATCACTTGTTTTTCTCTGCTGGGGTGTCATGTCACATCTTTCCTGGCCTTGCTGGAAGTCCCTTTTCCCCAATTATTTGCTATTGAAGCTGATCCAGCTTTAGCAAAGAGAATTATTCAGAAGCAAAAGGTTCTCGTTTTGACATGCTTTCTCTTAGCCTCAAAATCTCCATTTCGTGTTGTTCTGGAAATAAAAATACGCTGTCAGCTGCTGAAAGCAACCACCCAGTGCTGCTCTGTGGTGGCTCTGATTTATTCTGCTGCCTTGCACAAAGCACACTGGTGCTGGCAGGTTGTGGCACTCCGGGTTTGGTGCTGGTGGCGTGGTGGAGGTCAAGAGCCATCTGGTCCTGTGATGACTGATGGATGTGTGCAGGGCCTAGTGGCTGCAAAGACGTCCTCTAGCCACACTAAAATGCATTAAAAGCTATTTGTGGTGTCGTGGAGGCCCTTGATAAAGCCAGACCCAAGATTTTGAGAGAAGGTATATGTGGGATGTGCGTTATTTACGTTTCAGGGGGCATTAAAGCCTCACACAGAGACAACTGGTGGTAGGCTCTGGGTAAAGGATTTCTGGATTACCTATGTGTATTGGTTTGGAAAGAGAGGTGTCTGCTAAGGAAGGCAGGAGCCTCCCTTGGAATAGAGAACGTAAAACCCCTCCCTCTGCATTATTATAATTTTGAAATTAAGGGACTCCCAGGCAAAGATATGGGAAGAGGAATAACAGTTCTTTATTAGTAAAATGAAACTAAAAATGCACTAGCACAAAATAAAAACACTGGCAGAGTCAGAAGACAACCTGACACTCTGTTGATCAGGGGTGTTGGTAGCAGTCCAATCACCTCCTTCTGGAGTGACAGATGTGGTTCTCTTGAAAGCAATGATCCCGTAGAAGGGTGGAGGTTTCCTCTGAAGGTCCAGTGGTGAGATGGGTCTGGTCTTCCTCCAGGAATCCAGTGCAAACAGGCTGTCCTGGTGTTCTGAATTTCAGTTTTTATCCAGGTAGGAATGCTGGGATCCTCCCCCTCGGTGGAGCATCTCCCAATGGGATGATGTCATTGTATCAGTCATGGAGTGATCCTTAATGGCTCATTAACAGCAGATCTCCCCTGGAGGGAGGATGGGTCATGGAAGAGATAAAGAACACTGCCCCACCTGGTTTTAGCAGGTGGTGATAGAATACACACTTTTGGTTACAACTTGCATTGCAACCTAAGATATCATGGCATGAAAAGAGGAATTGCCTGGTGGCGGGGCAAGAAAACCACATCCCAAAAATCACTGCAGATGGTGTGGGCTTCTGCCCCATCCAGCACCGCTGCTCCTACCAGGCAGTGATGCCACTGCTTGGAGACCACAGGTAAAACCCAGGTCCAAGGCACCCAGGGTAAACTCCAGATCCAAGGCAGAACCCACAGCACTGAGTGCCATGAAGCAGAGGGGCCTGAATGATCATTTCAGTCCATCACTTTGCTGCTATTGATTCGCGCTCGTTGGATCGATGCAGGCAGATTAAATGTGAGAATGAACGAGGAGAGCTACAAGTAATGACCTGCAGAATCTTCCAGCAGTTGAACTCGCTGTACCAGTGCCAGGGTTTGATCAAAGCCTGTCTTTGTACAATTGGAGTGTAGGGAAGTTTTAAGATGACTTGAACAGAAGGTCTCATTATTTTTGTTTGAATGTAAATACACGGATTATTTCCTTTAAGAAGAAGAGAATGTTATGTTCGTGTTTTTTTTCTGTCTGTGTGCTGGTAGACAGAACATTACATAAATATTGGTCAAAGCAAGCCATCTTTGATCTCTGTACTCCCATCAAATCCTGGGTGTTTGTCATGAAAACAAAAACAGCTGTAAATCTGTTATATTTATTGCTTTGCACAGTTGCAAAGGCGACCTCTGCTGAAAAGCCCTCCTTAATAAGTAATTAAAAATTGACTCACTTGCTCATCCTCTTTGAAAACATCTTTGTAGCTCATTTCCGAATTTAATGAGCCTGACTTCAAACTAATTCAAGATTTACCAGCTACTTTTACTACTGAGAATTGTCAGCAGCAGCCCTGCCCAGGCTGTTGGCTCGTTCAGCAGGCAGAAACACTCTCCCCCTGTGCAAAACTCTTTGCTCTCTCCAAAGCCATGAGTATGCAGCTGGCCCACACCTCTGGCTCTTGGTGCTGACCAGTTGTGTTCAGAATCTCTGGTTTTACACTGATTTCCAAGCTTTCAGGCTTTTTTTCCTGTTGGCGTGTGTCCATGCCCATGCCTGAAATTTGCTGGAGATTTCCATGGGATTAATGCACAAGAGGAAAAAAAAAAAGTAAAAATTAACCCCTCTGCCTGTGTACATCTAAATAATTGTGCAGTTTTTCAGTGCTTTGCAGATGTATGAGTAAAGGCATAAACTTCCTAATGTTCACTCTTGCTCCCAGGTTCCCTAAGATCAAGTGATGTGATGTGATGTACAAACTTCAGTGACAGCACCTCAAAAAGTGAAAAGAAACCAAAGAGAATCAGGCAAATGGAAAAGGCAAGGTTTTTTCCTGGTTTAGTGAAACTGACATTGCTTTTTTTGGGCAGGGGGGATTTTGTCTTTATCGTGCTATCATTGGCCCCTGCTAACATACCGAACTTTATGTGGGTGAGCCCTGAGACTGATAAAAGCCTGGCCTGACGTGCTGATCAGCTCTTTATTTTAAATACATCTGTATCTCCAGCTGAAACGCAGCCTGTAAGTAGAGACTGACCTTCAGCCAAAAATTAGGTTCTGTTTTAATAACTCACAGCTCACATCCCTTTGGGATCCTGCTCCAAGTGTATGTATGGAAAGTTAGGCATGTGAAATGCAAAAAAAANAAAAAAAAAAAAAACCACCAAAACAACAGGGACTGGTAAAGTCTGGGGATAATATTCTGCAGCATTTTAAACCCAAGATATCACTTGTCAGTGCAGAGAAAGCCCAGTTGTGTCATTATTTTTTTCCTTGTTGCACAGGCAAGGCTGGCAGGGTGTGGTGGGGAAAGGATCACAGCCTGAAGGTTTTTCCCATTCCTGGGGGCAGGAAATAGGAGGGGATGGGTTTAGGCTCTCATGGAATGGAGTTATTCTAATGTGTTTGTGCTCAGATGGTTGCTAATGTGAGAGCAAACTGTAATCCCTTTTCCTCTTTGCTTCTGTATAACAAATTGTGTTTACCAATTTTCCCTTATAGATCTGAACTAAAATGAAATGTAAAAAACTGGAATATGACTCAGCACATAGACAGATGAAGGCTGGTAATATTTACTCAAGTTTCCCTTTAAAAATGTATTTATTAGTAGGATAGTCATATGTGAAAATATGACATTAGCTTGAGTGGGTTTTTTTTTTAGGGTTTTGGGGTTTGTTGGTTTGTTTTGCCTTTTTTTCTTAATGTATTTTGCTTATTTTCTTGTTAGTCTTATATGTGTGGCTCAAATGGTCTAAACTCAGAGTAAAGTTACCTGATCAAAAACCAGATGTACAAGGTTTTGTGGCTGTGCACAAGCAGTGTCCTGACTGTGCTGTGGTTTCCCTGCTGGGATCTGGAAGCAAACTCACCAGGACTCTCTTAATCTTTGCTTCCCCTCTGCTGTCTGTGCCTGGCTGATGTGTCTGAAGGCTTTTCCTATGAGCCAGGCTGGCAGAAACAGAACCTTTGAGAGGGTTTATGGAGTTTTTTTGGGTTTTTTTCCTCCTTTTTGTTCAAAGGAAATTTTGCTTGGAAAAGGATTTTAATTTTGTTTCAGGGACTGAAATTATTTTGGTTCTCTCCTTAATAAAAGAGGGCTCCTTCAAGTGTTACAGTGATGTCAGAAGTATTACAAGAGTTAAGCCCAGATAATGAGACTCCATAATTTATATAGCTGTAACATAAGGGTTCCTTCTGTAAATGTGTGTTTTCCTTGGTACCAGCTTTTCCTTGTACAGACTCCAGCAGTTCCACAGTCACCTTTGTAAAAAAAAAAAACAAAAA
>VZDJ01000102.1:267933-286501 GCA_008694505.1 Cyanoderma ruficeps | reverse complement strand
AAAAAACAAAAAACCAAAAAAAACCCAAAAAAACAAACAAACAAACAAAAAACAAACAAAAAAAAACCAACAAAAAAAAGCTGTGTTGTTTCTGTCTGGAAATAAATGTTTGTCTCAAGTAAATTGTAAAGTGGGTAGCTGCAGGATTTCTTCCAGGCAATTTGCTTCCATTATATATAGAAGAATCACATGCTAATTTGTATTTTTTATATAAACACACAGAGCAGCCTTGCAGCAGTCAGACTGCTCACAATATGATTCCTGCCTGCATTCCTGCTGCTAAAGAGCCATCTGAAGGGGAAAGCTCAGGCTCATGGACAGGAGGCTTCAGCCAGCAGAAAAAACCTCTCTTCATTTTTTCCAAAAATTCTGTTTGAAGAAAAGAGGATTTATTGTCTTTGTTGCCACCGGTGTCAGACCTGCCTCACAAAATACAACCTCAACAGGGCACACAGGCAGCAGCACAGCAAAAGAAGAGGTTGTGTGGTTTAAAACTAAAGGTGGATTCACCTAAATGCTCTTTTAGCTGAAGAATTCTGCCTGTGGGAGGGAAAATGGGCACTGCCCTGGCTGGGTTTTGCTGGCAGCCACCCCTGCCCCGTGCCTTTGTCACGTCCTTCAGTCCCCTGCAGGGTTTGTGCCTGTGCTGATGAACTTCTTGAGAATGCTTCGGTGCCCTGGGTTGCTTGGCACTTCATAATCAGGGCAATTTAAAGATTCAGATCTTTAATCACAAGGAAAGAACCCTTCAGAAGAAGCATCTCAAGGGAAAAAAAAACTTCTGAGTCGTGATTTGTTATCTACTTTGTGCCAAGATAATCTGACAAATTAGAACTGGAAGTGTTGGGGATTACTTAAAATTTTTTTTTTTGCTTTTGTTTTGCTTTTTTTTGGGGTTTTTTGTTGTTTGTTTGTTTCCAGTAACAAAAATGCATGATCTCTTCCATGCCCTGAAAATGCACATATACAGGGTGGTCTGGATGGTAACAAAAAGCCTGAAAATTATATTTTTCCACATGCCCTGTCTCTTTTGGGCTTTTCCTCCAGTCCAGACTCTCATGGCTCGAGAAGAAATTTCTTTGTGTGAACCTAACAGAATTTCCTGAGTCCAGTTGATACAGTTTTTATACAAAGTATTCCCCCTCAAATTAGATGAATTCCAGCAAGACAATTTAGTATTTCTTGTGTTTCTGCTCTTGAAATCCAGCAGGCAGTTTTTAATCAAGTTTCATGTTGAATTTATTAATCCTAAAATTATCTCATCAGTGAAATTTCCAACAGGCTCTGACAGTAAGATGGACAATCTCCAGACATCAAAGAAAATCATAAATATGACCTTTTTAAACTCTGAGCTGGAAAGACAATGATCTCTGCATTACTGATACAACCAATCTCCAAACTTCACAAAATTTGCCTCATCCTGTATAATTAATAGACTTTGGCAGAATTTTGGTTTTGTTGGTGTTTTTTGTTTGTTTGTTTGTTTTAAATAAAAGGGTAGAAGATTGTCTGTTTTTCCTTTGCATGGAGGGAATTTTAGTTCCACTTTGTTTTCATGTATTGTGAGCTATTGCCTTTACAAATAATGTAACAAACAAATGTATTTTGGGGTTTTGGAGGTCTTATTCCAAGAGTTTGCTTGATTTTGGGTGTCCCACTTAAGACCTCTCAAATGGGAAAGAAGTGTGTCTGAACTAAACTACAGTGGTGACCTGTTCAAGGCCCGAAAATAAACCAAAACAAATAAAAAAAACACCTTGAAAAACACTGTGCCACTGCTGTGTGCTCTAAGCTTTAACATCGTCTCTTTTTCTTTGAGGGAGTAGGAAAAAAAATCACCCATCTTCAACAGAAGGCAGACTCACAAATCATCTGTCCTTCCTCCATTTTTCCCTTGCAGTTCTCAGCAGAATTTGAATAAACCTTATTTCTGAACTAAAGACAAATGGACTGACCAAAAATGTCAATGCACCTTCCACCCGTGGATTTAAGCAGTGAAATTATGCAGGGATTTCCCAGTGTTTACATACCCAAATTAGTAAATGCCAGAAATGCCAGCAATAATGCCAGTTCTTGTCCTATTTACTTTCTGTATTTGAAATCCTGTATAACCTTTGCTGAAACCTTTCAGGAAATTGAAGTAATCTGAGTTTAGCTTCCTTTGTCTCAGGGATTGTTCAGCCTATGTGTTTCCCTCTGCTCTTGCAGCCTTCAGGAACTGGTTCATTTGTCATTTGGCAAAAGCCTGGAGGTATGATCCAAATCCCTTTTGTTCATATAAGATTTTAATTTCTGCTGAGCTGTTCACTTTATGCTAGATTTATTCCTAAAGAGAGGTAACAACCCAAACCAGATGGCTGCTGCTTTATAGTGGTGTTGTTATTTTACTAGAGGGACACTCTCTTTTTTGCCCTTTTCCCAGTAAACATGGGCTGAATTAAGTCAAGGATACAGCAGTCCTACTCTTTGCTCTTGAAGTGGTTTTCCTTGAAGTTTTGCTTTTGTAAACTGGATGAATATGTCCCTGTTCCATAGGAAAAGAAGCAGACAATAGTGATCATAAAGGATCACAAATATATTTGCTTTTTTTATTGCTTTTGTTCAAATCATAGCTAGATTAAGGTTATAATTTTTAATAAAAATATTGATAATTTAAATACATAAAATAGTTAAATAGTAAAATAGTTGCAATAGTTTTTGGCATTGGTTATATGATCTGATATTCTCTTCCAAATTTTCATGGGAAACTCCCCTTTTTATTTTAATTTTTATTACACTGTGTCCTCAGTTGCCTGCCATATGGTAATGGAATAACACAGTGTATTTAAATAATGGTCTACTGCTAGAAAAATGAATTGTTCTGTCCAGCAGATAACTTCTCAGAGTTCCTGTAATATTTTAAGGAGAGAACCATGAAACAATACCTGTATTGAGATCTTTCTTTCTTGAACCTTCACATCCATTTGTTGCCTTTTTCCCAGGGAACTGCTCTTTCAGCTTTCTCATTAGGTTGTTTGGGTTTTTTTTTTAAAATCCCTTGTATATATGAGGAAAAGCAATGCTTTGTTGAAGATTTCTTTCATTTTAACCTGGAATTTAGAAGCATATTTCCTGTTCCTTCACTGTATCAATAGAGAACGAAACTGTGGGATATCAAAACTTGAGCATATTTCCATTGCAGATATTGTCAAAGGATCCAGGAGCAGGAAAGGCTGTAGGGATGGCTCAGATTTATGGTTTGACTTGAGGATTCGAGGGTCTTTTCCAACCTAAGTGATTTTATGACAGGTTCTTTATTTCATTACACCACCTGGCGCATCTAGAAAGCGCATTGAAGCTTTCAGACTTTTTTGTCACATCTGAAAGGAAAGAAGAGTCTTCAGAGCAGAGAGGCTCTGAGACACCACAGCAGGAAAAAAACCCTCATCCCTCTAAGTGTGGGGACCAACCCTGCTGAAGTTTTACTGCTCTTTAAATCCAGCAGAGTTGCTTTTTGGACAGTGGGATAATTAAACAGATACAGCTCCTCTGCATATTTTTATTATTCTGAGGCAGTGCAGTGACAGGGCACTGTGAGCTTAATGGGAGAGCTTAATTTTAAAGAGGATAAGGCATTGAAAGCAGAAATATATAATTTGTGCTTCATCAAATTTTCCAGCTTTATTTCTCTTCTGTCCTTTTTATAATGTGGCTTTAACAGTAATAATAAAAGGCAAAGACAGGCACATCTGATACAGATATAAAAGAAGAAATTGCTACCAAAATTTAGTCCATGCACTGACTTTATTGCAGAAATCTGAGGAAAATATAAACATTATAATTCAGTTTTTCCACTTTGGGGCTGTTTCATTGTCTAACTCCACAAGTGAGAGTATTTGTTTCAATACAATCACCTGATTATTAATGACACAGCCCCTGAGCAACTGAATTGCCAAATTATTAACTCCCACTATATGAAATTGATATAATGAGTGCTTATCTTCTTGTACATTCCAAGCAGGCCGGCCTTAATGTTCTATCCCTTTTTTTTTTCTTTTTTACTTGTGATTACAGTGTTATTGCAATATAAAACCTTTAATTGGAGGAAGAGGATATTATTAATATGATATCACCATCAGGAATAGTCAATAAATCAGTGTTTTTTCTCAAGAAGTCTATAAAGCCATTTAGCACTTCACCTTTGCACAACTGTGTGAATGAATTGGCTGGCACCACTCTTCCATCCAGTTCTTGCCCAGGTTTGCTGGTCTAGATAATTATACTCTGAAAAGTGTCTTTCCTTCCAGCTCTGTGTTTGTGCAGTGCCTAAATTGAAACCCCTCCTGTCCTTGCTTGGAGACAATATTTAATTCAGTTAAAATTCAGTCTGTGAACTGGAGAGAAGGCACAACTTGGTGCAAAGCCCACAGGTTCGTGTGGAACTCAGGGAAGAGGTTCAAGGCGTGACTCTCAGGGGCTCAGCAGAACTGCTCAGTGTGGTGAGATGCTGCTGTGTTCCTACCTGCATTTCCAAAAGGCTGATTTGCAAATCCCTGCTCTCTGAAAGCACCTTCCTTCTAACACCACACATAGATGGAGCTGCCGCTATTCACCCAACATATTGTCTCATAAATAGTCGTAATAATAATAAAATTACAGAGAGCTTATGCGGAGATTAAACGTGTTTCCCCACAGCGATATGGATATTGACTCTGGAAGGCTCCTCCTGCCAGGGCAGAAGTGTGCAATTTTGTTACAGCCTCAGAGGTAAATAGTGGTGTTTAAACAGTGCTCAGAAGGAATAACGAAGTGTTTTAGTGGCCCCGTGCTTCATTGCTGTAGATTCAACAATTTCTGCGAGTTCTGATCATGGAGAGGAAAGCTTTCCCCCCTTCATAAAATATTCAGTGTTTAAAATGTGGGAATCCTACTGCACTGAAGGTTTATGAGATAGGCTTCCATTTATATGTGATTCTTTTACATTAAAAGGTTTGAGTTCTTGTTGAACTTTGACTGATATAAATTCTGCTATCTTAAGTATCTGTCAAAAAACAACAGAAACATTATGCAGGTGGAATGTGGATTTCTCTAGGAGGAAAATCACTTTCCTTCCTCCACCTAGAGGGAGCACAGAGTGGGAAGCAAAGCAGGAATCCTGAATGGAAGGGACATTACTAAAGGAGACAGGAGTTTCACTGCTGCATTACACTAAACACGTGTAGCAATCTTATGTAGGCAACTAAATATGCCACAGAAAAATACACCACACAGCTTGGAAAGCACTGTCCTAATTTAGAGTGTAAGATCCTGATGTTTTAGGGGTGTCCTCATGCTTCAGTTGGACACAGAAACCACAGGGAATGGGACAGGGTGGCTCATGGAATAAAGCAAAAAATGGTCAAAGGCAGGAAGATGTAGACCTGGTTTCGTGCCTGAAATGTTTTGATTTTCTAAAATTCTTTTCCCAAAGAATTTTCTCTAAACAAAAGAAGTGTTTTTGTAATTGTACTATGTTTTAATTCTTTTCCCTGGAAGAAATTTCTTCTTGATATCCCTCTGGTCTAACCAATGTAATTAAAGAAGTTTGTCTTTGTTTCACCAATCAAATTAGTCTGTGTAAAATAGTATAAAAAGAAAACACATCCCAAAAATAAAATAATCATTTTCAACCTTCTGAAATCAAAGTCTGTGTCATTGTAGCGTACAACAGTGTCAGGAAGAGGTTAAAAATAAGGAGAGGAGAAGAAAAGATCCAGTGAGGAGCTGGGCACAGGGATGCAGAGGCACAGGGGCTGGTGCAAAAGGGCATCTCTGGTGGCTCTGTGACCTTTGGCAGAACATTTCTCATTCCAGAGCTGCCTCAGCTACAGGTGGGGATTTTGGAATGTGAATTGGCTGATTTCAGAACGTGATCTGCTCCTTGCCTACACAGTCCTGTGCTCCCTGGCTCGCTGTTCACACAGCCTGTGTGCTCTGAGGTAGGTAACTTGTGGTGCCTGGTGAGTGATTTTGGGTCTGAAAGCTTTCAGCAACAAGAGAGGAAATGCTGCTGAGTGAAAGAGCTTTGTGTGGCCTTTACTCCCTGATGTAGCACCAGGAACATGTGCCTGGGTTTGAGATCCCCTGTGTTTTGGGGATCTCACTCATCCTTGTGACACAGGTGTGTGTTGGCAGTGTCAGACCCCAGACACAGGTTCAGGACACGGGTACAGGGGAACCCCATAGATAAGAAGGGTTGGAACAGAGCAATGTAGGTCTGACCAGTATGGTTCTCCTTTATTTCATCTAAAATGGCTGCTTATATACACTTCTAGATAGTGTACAAATTCAGTAGCTTATCCATTGGCACACAGCATAAAAAAGAATGTAAACACACATTGTTTAACTTCTTCTTAAGGTGGCTACCACCTGTCTATTACTAACTCTACCTATTAACCTTTAAAACCCCATCACCTTTCCCAAACACCTTAACAACTAATTTTAACTGCGCCACAAATTCTGTAGCTTAATTTTAACTGCGTCGCAGGCCTCAAGGCCTCAGACCAGGCCTCAGCTAGGCCTCAGCTAGGGTAGTTCAAAGAATCACTCTAAATAGAGATCATGCCTTCTTTCTCTGAGGAATTCCGTAACACACGGGATCTGAGGGAAATAGGTGTGTTGTTCAGTGTTGGTCAAGGTGTCAGCAGCTGAAGAGCATCTGGTTAAGAGAACTCCTTTCATTTTTCTGATCAAAAGGCACAGATATGAAGGAGCTTGTACAGCTACAGTATGAGCCTCTCTTGTACTCTCAAATAGCATCTCTGTTCTATACAGTGTAATAATACACCCGTACTGAGACCAGAATTTGATCCAGAAACTCATTCTGCAAGATGAAGCGTATGAGGAAAGAGAGAGTGATCCTACTCAGATAAAAATGCAGGAGAACTATGTCAAATAATGTTTCAGAAGTGTTGCAGATAGAAAATTGTATCAGAATATATTACACACGTTGCATGAAACTAAAAAATTTGATCCCACTGAGCAGCTTTGGCTGGACCTCTGGGTGTCACAATGCCCTGCTTAATGCTGACCTCCAGCCAGCATCTTAAAAATCAGGGCAGGAGAGTGGTGAACAGTATTTCTTGAGAATAGTTTTTTTTTCCCCAGATTGAGGGTTTCAGAAAAGAAAATGAAATGTGTGTGCAAATGCATAGCACTTCTCTTGTTGTTCCCCTTTCCTTGAACTCTGTTATTTTCAGTATTTTCAGAAGCTTTCTCAGTTGTTGTGTCTTCAGCTTTTCTAAAGCCTTCATTATTCTGTTATTTCAGGGATAACCCCCCTGCCCCAAACCTACTTTTTTTACCAGCTGTACTCAGCTACTGAGAAACATAAAGAATCTTCCATTGCTAATCTCTGTTTGGAATTTATCTTCAGCACCTCCCAAAGCTTTCCAGGGTCATTAATGCTCAGTTGTGTAGCCACATAATTGCATTTCAAATCAGAGCCCTTTGTCTATGGGTGGATGGGAGAGGGTTGCTTCAGTCTCAGGGTGCTGCTGAAGATGTGGGTGCTCTCCTTGAGGCAGCTCTGCCTGGTACAGGGTTTGGTTCAATCCTACTGCCAAGGGAACCCATTAGAATGAAACCACTGTTTGTTCCGCTGTGACATTTCCATCCTTTGTAAAACTTGGCTGACAGTTGGTTTGCTGGATTCTGAAGCGCTGTGCATCCTCACCAGGGCAGGTGTGCTGGAATAACTGATGTGGATGCTGCTCCTGTGTTTAAATATTCACTATGGAAACGTTGGTGTGGGCACCATGAGAACTTTCCATGCGCTTCAAACAGGAAGCAGAGACGAAGCCATGCAGAGAGAAAGGAAAGAAAAAAACCAAACAACAAACAACCCCCAACACAGTCCCTGCAGCAATGGTATGAGAATATTTGAACAGCCCTAGAGCCTGCAGGGGATTATAACTCTTTTTTCCCTCCTCGGACCCACAGCTGCTCTGCTGCAGCAGTTTTCCCTATCCAGCAGCCTCCTTGTGGGGAGCTGATCCCTCTGCTGCCTCCCAAAGTGATGCACACAAAGCACCAGGAGAATGAGCTGGCTAAAAGGGCTGGATGAGTGATTGGATGTTACAAGAGGAGAGTGAACTGTCTTTCCTGCAAAAATGCCTCTGGTTTGTGCAAACCTGCCCATGGCACTCGTGGGGCCAATACCTGTGTATGTTGAACCCATTCTATGCAAGGCAGACAGTCTGGTTTCCAACAATTTTTTTTTTTCCAGAACACATTGTTTCCTCCTGCTTTATGAGCTGAAGGATGCAGTATCTTCACAGTCGAGTGAGATTTAACTTCTGATGTATGCACATCACACCATGATTTTTGGAAGCAAGGTTACATGTGTACTCCCATATTGTTTGTGGAAGTCACAATATTTAACACTGTCTTCAAAGCCATCAGCAAGTACCTCCCAAACCTTCCTTGCACAACATTCCAGCCTACTTTTTCAAAGCAAGTCAACCACTGAAAATGTTGGTGGTGCCAGAATTCTGGATGTTCGTACCACAGCAGAGAGATTTCCACCTCCGCGTTCTCGGTTTGGCAGGAAAAGTATTCCCTAATTTGCTTGGTGTGATGAAAGCTGCCTCATCTCTTCTCCAGCCTTCTGAAACCAGTGTCTGCAAAAGAGCAAACCATGTTATGGGGCTTGAGATTCAGTGATGACATGGCCCTGTTGAAAATGAAACCATTTGAAATGGTTTTTCAGCCTTAATTATTGTTGGCCAGTACTTGTTTGGTACCAGCATTTTGCAAATGCTGTGACAAATGGCAGTGATGAGAGGACAGCATTTTGTTCTTCATGAGTTCAGCCTCATGAGTCACATCCTGGGATTCAGAATCCTGTAACATACAGATCATCTCATTGATGTTAGACGGAATAAATATGGATTTGCTGCACCCCTGTAGTGATAAGGGCAGCCAAAATCCCTGGCTGCTTTAAATTGCACCTCATTTCTACCAGGGATGGAGATTTTAATGAAATTGTTTAGCAGATGAAGCATTATAGAGATCCCTTTACGGAAAATGAATGGCTTTAGCTAATACTGTTCTTCTGAGATGGAAGAGAGCAAGTGTATCAAAGTGCATCATGTTTAATCTCATCATTTTCCTCTGCTAAAGGCTTTCATGAGTTATTAGGTGAAGCTATTTGGATGGAAAACATGTACGTAACAGATGAGTGTTTCACTCAAGTATGTTATTTAGGTTTTGAGAGGCACCATTAGTTATGATCCTGCCCAAAATGATGGATGCACTCAAAGGGGTTAAGCTGAAACCACAGTTATATGAATCACCCACCAAAATCCAATTGCCTCGAAAATGGGGGAAATGTGCAGAATGTGAGGATTCCCATGTACTTAAAAATATGAAAATAATCATCTGAGCATGTTTTTCTGTAGCACTGCAAAACAAAAAATATATTTCAGGGCTAGAGATAAAACACATCTTCCTTGGAACGACTGCCAGCGAAACACAACTGAGTAGCTGGGTGTTTTTTGACAGCTACAAAGTCCACTTTTCTGGGTCTGGAAAAGCTGAAATTCCTGCCATGATCACACCAAAGCTGGGCAGCTCAGCCTTGCAGCTGTGTCTCGTGCTGGTGACAAAGGGGAGTTGGTGGCTGGTGGCAGCAGACGATGGATGTGAGCTGGGGACAGGGGGCATGGCCCAGCTGGGCTCAGCACGTGTGGCTGTGACAGAGCTCCTCAGCCCTGCCTGCACCCTGATGGATGCAGCTGATTAACACAAGCCATTAGGAGTAGCTGCTGTGTTTGATTAATTCAATGAGAAGCTGAACAAAACATATGGGAGCACGTGTGTGTGAAGGTAGAGACTTTGACAGAGGCTGGATATAGATACTCTGGCTTTGAGAGTCTGAAATCCATTAATGCTTTAATTAATATGATCTGTGGAGCAGATGAGGAATACATCAGGACCACTCTCACAGGAGAAACAACACCAGGATGAACATAAAGCAGCTGTGGTTCAGATTCTCTTATTTTCCTGTGCTTGTTTTATGCTCTTATATGGATATGAAAATAAAATCTTTACAACTCTGTATATTGCTTTTAGCATAATCCTTTTCCTCTCCTCCCCTGCCCTCGCAGCACCTGAATTCTTTGCAAGAGGAGAAAATTTTGCTATAGGTGATGGAAACTAAAGTAGATGAATCCACTGCTGCCTGAATATGCCAGGAGACAAATGGATAGAATCAAGTTTTATCTAGGATTTAAGACACCAGAAGAATATCTTACCTGCCTTTTTTTTGTGGTAGAACTATGTGTTATTCCTTTAGTGCTGCCCCATCACCTTTTCCAGGATTATTCTGTCTCCAGGCTGATACTGTTTTGGGAAAAGAATTCTTCCTTCTCCCAACTCTTTTTCTAGTAATGTGTGAGCTGTGGTTCTGCTTTTAAGGCACTCAAGATTTACACTTAAAGCTGTGTTACATTTGAAGAGCCCAAGATTTATTCTCTCCTTTCCCCTCTGATCACATTGCTGCCTGAGTTAAAAGCTTTGTTTGGTGTAAAAGCTAATTTTGTTTCGCTGGTGACGACAAGATCCATATTTACAGGGGTGTGGTTATGGCATGACATCATTCTAGGACAGCTTAAAAATATATCCTGCCACAGATGTGGGGTAATGTCAGACAGGGGAGGTCAGAGGCAGCGAGGAGGAGGCCTGAAATGTTGACTTTTTGTTGTGGTTCCATTGTCTGAAAGCAGAACATCTCCACCAACTCCTTCCACAGTCTCTCCCCTCTCCAGCGCTTCCTTCTTCTTTTCCACTTCCCCTTTGCTTTGGAGGAATGGCTGATTTCGTAGTACTGGACCATTAAATTATTCACGTTTGCTCACAACTTAACACGTTCATAAAACATGCAGTGTCAGAATCTGGGCTGGCAGAGCTGGCAGAAGACAGGAATGGATGTAAAGTATCAGTTCTCTAATTCTGGGATTAGGAGGGACCTTAAAATTCACCTTGTTCCACCCCTCCTGCCATGGCCAGGGACAACCTTCCACCAGACCAGGTTGCTCAAAGCAGTATCAGCTAAAGTGAAGTAGCAATCCTCTCCTGGTTTTATTCTAAGGGGAAAGCAGGATATTATTGTAGAGGTTTCCTGTTTATTTTTAATGAAGAAAATCCAGTTTTTGCATTCTGTAGCTCTGGGAAGTAAGACAGGTATAAACAGTTTAGGCAGAAGAGAAGAAAAAAGTATTTCTGTTGCCCTAGGGGGATACAAATGAAAATAGGACTTTTGAAATCTCAGGCAAAAGAAAAAGAGCTGTACCTGATCCACCTTGGAATGACAGCCCATATCAGGATTCATGGGGTTTTACATAAATTCCTCCTTTTATAATTTGTTTTTTGTGGGATCCAATACCTTGGATTTACAACTCATATAGAAGATATGTGATATTTTAATTTTTTTTTTAAAAGAATGCTGTAGAGCAGATTGATCTTTGCTGGTCTTCCACTGGAGTCAGTGAGGTCATACCATGAGGCCAAAACTGTCTTTTACTTCATTGTGATGTTAAAGTTAAGGAGCCTTTAAACTGTCAAACACAAACAAACAAACAAACAAACAACAACAGCAACAAACCCCACCAAAACTCCAAGAACAACAAAAAAAATCAAGTATCCAACATTGACAATGAAATGTCCTGCGGTGGGAGCAGGATGGAAATACAGATGAGCACTAAGCTCTCCTGGCCTACCTTCTCTTGGAAAAATGTTAAAAAAGTAACCCTTCTCCCCCCCAAAAAAATCTCAGTGGCTACAAATTAAAGGGTATATTATGAAAACTCTTTTTGTAGCCGCCAAAACTGGTCACGATACAGAAGCAGATCATGGGAAGGCTCGGCACTTCATTGTGCTTCTCTGTAAAATAAAGTCATCCCTATATGAAGTGTGTGCACAACACAACAAAACCAAAGGATGTCTAGAAAAATAAAATCAAGTGATTTGTGAGTAACAGCTCAGTTTGTAAAAATTTTTGAAAAATATCTGAGTCATCCTTGGTTTTGCCTGTCAATTCACCGGTGCAAGGAGATATTAAAATGATATTTATTATGCGTTTGCTCTGTTTTCCCCAGCCGTTTAAATTAGTTTTGTCACTTCTTTGGCTTTTGTTACACTTTATCTCTTTCTTGCTGTTTGTTTCCAACTTTATGGCCAACTAAAACATTAGATTATTGCTGTGGGGATCTAGCACAGATGGTTCAAATCCTGGGCTCAGCACAGGGCTGTGGAGAGGGCTGGGATGAGGGGGCCTTGCTCTTTGCTGAGCCACTCCATGGGAGCTTCTCCCTCCTCCATCTGGACATGTGTAATCCCAGCCCTCTTCCTCAGTCCTGGGGAGAGCAGGTCGGGAGGCTGAGCCTCCTCCATGTGCTTTCTCCTCGGATTTCCTGCCTCCTGCCTGGTGCCAGCACAACGTGCAATTCTCTCCCTTCCTCCTTCAGAAAAACTCGCTTGGTTCTGGTGAGAGCCACCATCACCTCCTGGGAGGGGAAGGGTGGGGGGACTGAATTTCTGCATGTTTTACCTCCAAATTCTTGTGAATAAATCTTGCAGGAGCGACTCTCTGCATTTAGAAACCCCCTTTTTCCTGCACATGCAAGGCAAAGTCTGTTCAATGTTGCAGCGAGGACTTTCCACTCGTGCTCCATGAAAACCATGGAAGTGGATTTAGATAAGCAAAACAAACCTCTCACATGCCTTAATTAAAAAAATCACAAGATTCAAGCTGGTTTTTTTTGTACTGAGAAAGTTTGCTCATTTTGTGTGGCAAGCTGCTGAGATGAAGTCCTTATGAGGAGGGGAGGAAAAAAAATTTTTTTTTTTTTTTTGGGCCGCAGTTTTGCCTGCTGTTCTCGATTATTATCTGCAAAGTTGTAAAATTCACTTAAATCATTTTAGTCATCTCTTGGCTGCGGGAAATGTGTAACTTGGAGAGATAAGGGATTGTGAAATTGTTAAAAAGTTAAGTATCAGGCATGCGAATGTTGTTTTTATACAATTTCTGCCGACGTTTTTTTCTGCAGCCAGATATACACTCAGTTTTACAGGGCTTCCAGAGAGATTGGTTATCATTTCTTTAAATATTTAAACCAAAAACAATTAGAGAGGATCCTGAAGAGTTTTTGAAAGAGTAAAGAAAGCCTAAGAAATGGTCTTTATGTCCTCTTAGACACTGAAATCTTGCTGAAGTCACCGAGCATTTTGGCTTCCACAGACTAACGGAGGAAAAGTGCTGAACTGAGTTATCAGCATTAACCCAAGTATGGCCTGAGAAAATGCCAAAAATTACCTTGAAAGCACCCAGCCATTATTTTGCTTGGTCTGATTTTGGAGGAAATACTTTTCCAGAGCTGAACCATCACGTTCTTTATTCTAAAAGTGCTTTTTGGAGGGCAGGGAATGTGTAGGCTCATCTGCCCTCTGTGTGGCTGTAGTTGTAAAATGCCAGCATGTGGCACCACCAGCCAGTGAGCTGTTTGAAAAAAACCATCAGGAAATAATCCCTGTCAGAAAAATAAAACAAATTGCAGCTGTGCGTAACAATATAATGCCTCAGAATTTAATTGTGAGGTAAAAACTCCTCCCCGCTCGTCCTTGCATTGCTCATTGCCATTGTCATTGCAAATGCTGGAGTAGACAGAGCAAACAGCTCTGGGTTTTTTGTTAATATGGAAGTTATATTTTATATGGGAGTTTTATATTGTTATATCTTTTACATGGAAGTTATATTTTGCGTTTTTATGGTTCTTTCTCTGCATTATGGACGCTATCTACCACTTGTGCTATCTACCACCTTGCTGAGGCCTCAACACTACTTGTGTTGTTAAGGCCGCAGCAAGGTGTCCAAGACTATTGGTACTGCTCCAGGGCAGTAACATGCAGCCCCTCAATTTTTTGCTTCCATTTTAAGTCAGAGTGGTGCCCAGAACCCAATTTAGCCCCCAAAAATGCTGTCCCAGGTGGGGTGGACTGGTAACCTGTCAAAAACAAGGAGGTATCTAGGCCATTAAGCTGTTTTTATCCACCCAGCATTTCATGATGTGAAACAACAAGCTGAGGGACCTAATTCATAATTATGTTGATGGTTAATAATATTCACAGCTGCATTTAATCCAAAATGAAGCCACTGACATGTATAAACCCCACTTGAAGGGCAGACAGAGATGTTGAGCAGCTGAGAGCCTGCTGCTGGCCTTGTGTGTCAAGAGGAACAGCAGCACTGGCAGCAGTCAAAAGAGATGATGGCTCACATATGGCAATAAATCAACAATGATTCAGCCAGCAACCTCTCCAGCAAATATTATGGGGCAAAAAATACCTGCTTTAAATAAATAATATGACACAAATATCCACTGTCCATACATTACACAGATTTACCAGCCAGTAGTTGGATGACTGCAGCCTAACTTAGTCTGACCTTTAGGAAACAGATTTTGTTCTCTTGGCAAATTGGGCAAGAACAAAACAGCAAAAATTACCTTTAATAGGAAACATAGTTTCAAAGTTGTACATGTAAAAAGCATTGTGCATGTCTGGAAAGCATTGCTCTGGAAGCAGTGAAAGGACATGAATGTCAGAGAGCGAGCCTGAAATGTGAACTTCCAGCAACTCTTCCTGTGAGCACTGAGAACATCTTTCTTCTCTTTTTTTGGTGATTTTTAGCGCTTCCATGAATTCCAGACGCAGCCTGCCTAAGTGGTGGACAGGTGTAACTTATCAGGGCTGAAATGGGGAGTAGCAGAACCATTAATCACAGAGCAGGAGCCCCGGGCAGGCAGTCAGAGCCCATTGTCCGCCCAGCACTTTCCTGCAGATTGCTTGGTAACGATATTAAGATTGATCACACAGTGCTGATCTTTGAGGTGATGGGAGCTGACCCACTTTTAAAGGGGGTTAATTTGCAATTTCACTGTACCAAGCAGAGATAATGTAACGCAATTTCCTAACAGGATTCCAAGCATGCGTAACCTTAACCCTCTTTCGGGAAGAAAGTATGACCAATTCACTTTGTCAGCCCTCTTTCCTACAGGGAAAGATCCTTTTTTGCAGAGGTTTTCAGACGTTGTTGTTATTATTGCATTGAGGAAATACATGGTGAACAAGAAAGGTGTGAAGACCTATTACATAATCCACATACCAGAGAACAATGCCTGATCCAACCCACTCCCTGACAGACAAAAAAAGTGTGAAAAGAAATTGCTGACAATCCTCTACAAATTAATTCTCCCTGCTAAATCCTAAATCCCTGCTAGAACGTGCGGTGGGGTGTAAAAATTAATTGTGAGCAAAGCAATACCTGATGATCTGAGGGACCTTTTCCAAAGTAAATAATTCTGTGTTTTCTATGTTCTCTTAAATGAATTATCAAAATACCTGAAAAATTCTACATGTGTGTTAAATTGGTACCATGACAGAAAAATTTTGATTAATGCTTGTATGATCAGAAACTAGATTTTGAAGAGGGAAAGTGTTAAGGAGAAAGTGTTGATGTTAATTTATAGTAGTCATAGCAACCTAGTCCTTGCTCTTGTAATGTTCTGGTGTTACTGGATATGAGGGGAAGGAAGAGGGAACAGGTTTTGTGGGATCACAAGGAAAGTTTGCTCTGCTGACGCTGTACTTTGCTCTGGCTTTTCTGTCCTTCTGCCACCCAGTTCCCAATTGCTCCAACATAATCCCTTCATGCCAACAGGAGTAGCCCAGGGAAGACAAGAGACCTAAAGGAGCAGTTTAAAAACTGAGGGCTGAGCAATCACTTTCCTGCTGTTGTCTGTGGGATCCTTTCTGAAAGGCCTGGCTTTTCCAAAACACTCAGCAAGAGGTTCCAGGTGCCTGAGCTGTTGCTTCAGGGATGTTCTGTGGGCCACACACCTGAACCTTAAGCGTGACAATACCGATGGTTTTAACAGTTCGGGTTCTTTCCTGGATCTACACCAAAGTGACTTTGTTGCAGAGTGCTGTCTTAATTAAAAGAGAAACCTTGCTCTCGAAGGATGATAGTGCTTTGGAATGTGCAAGGAGTCAGTTCCAAGCCAGAGCCATGACCAGCAGGAGTCCGAAGGGCTCGAGCTCCGCCAGCTTTGGTGCCGTCCCATCCCATCGCCGTGCCCGGCGTGCCTGGGTTTGTGTGAGCCTCAAAACATCGATGTCAAAAGGGCTCTGCTGTTTCATGGGGGAGCTCTGCCTGCTGCCGTTCATCTCCCAGCACTGCCTGAGCCTCTGGTGGAGCGTGGGAGGCTGGGGAAGAGCAGAGCATCATCCTGCGCTGGAAAGCTGCTCTGGTGCTGCCGCCTGCAGCCGCGCTGCTGCAGCTCCCAGGGGCTCCAGCCTGGCCTGGACACTCAGAGTTGGTCTGCACATCTCTCCTCTGGAAACACCTTCAAGCTGCTGCTTGAAGGAATTTAAGGTATTAATTGAATTTTATTTTTTTTCCCTGGAATGAGTCAAACGCACAGATGGTGAGTCTTGACAGGTGTAACTGAGTTGTCCCTGCTTAGAGAGGCTGTTCTGGGTTTGGCCACCCCAGAAATGCAAAGCTCTAAAAAACTCATCTGAGAGCAAACTTCTTTCAGGAATGCAAACTATTAATTATGAATGCGTTTAAAATTATAGAAAATAGAAATAACAAGTCCAGACCTTTTTTCCCCCTTTTTTTAATAGTGCTTTAGAATAAATCCAGCACTTCATTTTCTAGCAATACAAAAGGAAGCAAATTGAAACTGATTTCCCAGGTGTCCTGTTATCTCTACGGCCACAAAAGGATTTGTGGAAGTGCAGCTCTGCTCACAAATTACTGCTTCAACAACTTTTCCCTTCTTGAAATGTGGAAGGCAGGATGCTCTCTGTAAGCCAGTGCTTACCATAAATTTTCAGCTAATGGTCTAAATATAAACTGAAAAAAAGAAATCTTAGTGAGAAATATTTTAAAGGAATATTGAGTTGGCTGGCAGTTATATTTTATAGCTTAAACTCTAAAATAAGAAAATCAGCTTCTTTTTATAGTTCTTAAAATAAAAATGTTAGGAGTGTTCTTTGAGTACTGCGTGTTGTAATCACCAGCAAAAAATTGTATCTTAATTAGCAGAGCGGTGTTTTTTACAAATTAGAATTAGTTTGTCAACAAGTCGTTGGAATAGTATGAGGACCTGTTGCTCTTATTGAGAATTGAAACTGTGATATTTTTTTCCTGATTGACAAAAATACAAAAAAAAATTTAATAATTCATCTTTTTTGTTAAAGAGCTTGAAATGTTCTGCTTTGTTAGGTGACTCATGCTGAGGCCTTTTTCAAATTACATCAAAATAGACAAGGCTGCTTTTTTCTTGACTTGTAAGACCATTCTAATTTTAAAATGTACTTTAGTGGAAATAAAGGGAAAAAGCTGTTTTGAAATAGTTAGCTCGTGTGAAATTAAATAGTAGATTTTTTGACTTTTTGTTTTCAGCCGCAGCAAAAATGTTTCTAAATTGGTACTCCTATAGGAAGTTTTTTTTAAAGTTTTGATTAACCTCCAAAAACATTAATTTTTAAAGGTTTATTTTTCCTTCTCTGATTCAGAGCTACAAAACTTGCAGGGAACACCGAACAAATATCTGTGGTAAGCCTGAAACTCCTTGTGGGACACAGCCCAGCCTTTGGGTCATCGTGGTTTGGTTCCAGCTGGGATGTTTTTGGTGGAATCCATCCTAAAGTGATCCAAGTCCTGCCTACAGGAGGGCAGGGAATTGATGCTGCCTGCATCACTTGGGAAATGGCTCTGGACATGGCCTGGATGAAATAAGTATTGCAGAATTTCTTATTTTTGCATAATTTAAGGTAAATGGCAAAGGTACTGTGCCTTTTGTTAATGCTGTGGGGATTGTTGCACGTGGCACAGTCATTCTTCTTGGGTGGCTCTCCACAAAGACAATGCTTCCTACAGGCTTTTCAAGAAGAAAAAAAGAAAAAACAAAATAAAAAACCCCCAATTTTCCAGGCCTGTAAGTATTGCTTTTATCTGAGCACAGAAGAGATTTTGTGTAGGTAGGAGAACTGTGTGGTGGAGCTGCCCATTGAGCTCAAATTAAGCAGAAGGCTCGGGCTGCATTTCTGTGCACAGGCTGTAGAAAGTTGTTCAGCTTTTTTAGCAGTTCTAAATGGTTTCCATCTCAAAAATTCACATCTTTATACAATATCAGGGAATAAAACAATGTCACCACAGCCGTAACAGGTGCTTTACTGTCTCAGTACGGGAAACCTTGCCCGAGAAGAAACTAGGCACCAAAGTGGCTTCTGAGTCACAGAGACCTCAAAATCCCATCTGTAATTCTAGCCCTGGCTTCAGCCAAGGTGTTTTCCTCCTTTCCAGCCCTCGGGAATCCTGGCTCCAGCCTCCAGCTCCGCTGGGTCACCAGAGCCATCACCCTGGCACAAAAACTCAGGGAGGTTGGCTTCAAAACTCCTTTCCAGGAGTGTTTGAAATCCTGGGCCTCTTCTCTCCTTCTGCCTGGGCTGAGGGATTTCTGCTTCCAAAGGTCGATAAAAC
>VZDJ01000102.1:207879-267882 GCA_008694505.1 Cyanoderma ruficeps | reverse complement strand
ATGCCTGGCTGGAAGAGGAGTGAGCCAAGAAAACCAGAGTGTCCCTGTAGCTCATTTCCCTGCCCACTTCCCCTGATTTGCACCCCCCGAGCATCCCTGAGCTAATTCAGGATGGTTGGGACAAGATTGCAGCCTCCCTGCGAGGTGACAGGCCTGGCTGCAGGGGTGACGATGCCCTTGGTGTAAGCAGGGAGTGGGCACACAGGGAGAGAAAAGTGCTGATTTAGGATCCGAGAGTCCCTTCCCACACTGATACTCTACACACAGGCTCGGCTGCTTACTTGGGGTTTATGTTTTGCTAGGTTTTTGGTGATTTTTTGTTTTGTTTTTAAATCACACACAGCTGTCTGTGTTGGCTTCCAGTGCCATCTAGTGGGATGTCATTTTATTTCTCCAGTAAAGACATTTCAGGTCTTTTTGTGTGCGTATGCGTTGATTATTCTCTGCACTCTTCATTCCTCCAGGAATGAACCATTTAGAGATATTTATCTTCATTTCTGATGTTTAAGGTGCGTGTAAACTGGAAGCTGAAGCGTAGCATAAAATATAGAATATATGTTTGCAAGTAGATTAATTGACAAAAGTTTCTTTTCCTTCAGTGAAGACATTTGAGAATGTGTCCAAATATTTTGATTTTTTAAAATAGTACAGCTGCTTGTTTGCTCTGGGAGCACTGTTTCTATACTTGTGCACCTTGTTTTCTGTTAATCTTTTAATGCAAGTACTATAAAGTTATATTTTACCATTCATAATGTTTTATGCACTTTGAAATCACAAAAAGGACCATTTTCAAGTTTTTTTACTTGTAATCTAACTTTGTGTTTTCTAGATTCTGCTTCACTTCCCTAACTGCCCAAGCGGTCTTAAGGACACTGTAAGCAAAAAAACTTATTTTTTTACTCTTTTAACTTCTGGCTTACGTGGATAAATGTGGATAACTTCTGGCTTACGTGGATAATATGTGATATCTCGAGGTTTACAGGAAGTGTGGGATGTGTTATTTATGTTTTTATCAGCTGTTGGCCCAGCTTCCTTGGCTCAAGGCTTATGAAGAAGTGTAAATCCTAACCCCAGCCTCAGGGTTACTTAGGAAGTTACTTAAGGAGAATTAGTTGAAGTGCCACTGGCTGCTCCTGTATATTCTCCTTGTAATATCACAATATTTTTGGCAGCATCAGTGGGAAGGAGAGCATTGCCTGGAAAGGTTCTGTGATGGAGCATCTCTGGCTTTATATGCGCGTGCTTTCTCTCTCCCTCTTTTTCAGATAAAAAGGCACTTTAGGTACAGCTGGTTTGGTGCACGCCAAGCTGCCTTGGGGTGCTTTTTGCACTTGGGCCATGGTGGGTGAGGGTTGAAGGCTCTTGGTCTTTCTTTGAAACGTATATAAAATCTATAATTTAAAAGACCTATCTCAAAATACCCTGCCATGAACAGGAAGCAAACTGTGAGTTATGACAGGCTTAATTTATGCTCCCCGTGCGGATGTAGCCCTTCCATGGAGAGGGAGGGCTCTCCTGTCTCAGTGCCTACCAAGTTTATTACTGATGGCAGCGTAACTGAGGCTGCTGAGGGCTGCAGGGAGGAAGAGGAGAATGCAGAGCTCCCAGCATTAACATTTTAGGTGCAGGAAGACCCCTGGGCCACATGTGAAAAGTGTCATCGCCTGCTGAGCAGATAATGTGCCCAGCAGTTGTGGCACGAACTGTTCAGTCTTTTGGAAAGCAGGGGAGGCAGAACCCAGCACCACTTTGTTTTGCACAACACTACACCAAGTGGCTGAGTCCCGTCCCTAAAAGTGTTGCAATAAAAATATTAGATGGATTTGCAAAAAAACACCAAGTGCCTTAAACACGGTAGCGAGAGGTTCAGGGTTTTTAGCACATTTCAATCGCTGCATCCAGATTCCCCTCAGCCTGGTTACACTTCAGTTTTAGGGTGGAGGGGTTTTGTGAACACACTTTTACCTGGCTGCAGATGTTACAGACAATTGGATTTCTAGGGCAGCAGCATTGCTGTGTGGCTCCCCCTCTCCTCCGTGGTTTCTGGGTGATTATCAGTGGTACACTCGGACCTGCGATGTCCCAAAACAGTTTTCAGTAGCTCAAAAGACCAGTTGAGAGTTTCACAAGACCTCAGACTTTTTGAGAGCTTATTTTTAACGATTTTTTTCCTTTCATGTATCACCAGGCTCTAAAATGTGTTCTTTTAAATAGCTTCTCTTTTATTAAAAACCGACAACAATGACAAAATCCACGTGAGAATAATGCACAAATACATTCTGTGATGTTCCTAAGTTACCCAGTGATTTCAAAAGAACAAAAATTTTGACAAAGACCTTGATGCAAACAGCCTCCGAGTAGAAAGAATGACTGGTTCTAGTAAAATCCACTCACTCTTGATATCCTGTTGCCTTGAACTGGAGTAAAATGTAAATAAGGACACAACTTGACTCAATAAATGTTTTTTTGGTGTACATAATCATATGAGTTGAACAGAATCTCATACAAGTGTAAAATTCATAGTAAAGATGTCTTTATTCCAAAATAATAACAATAATAATAATAATAATAATATAACAATGATGTGTTAGGCAGACAGCTACAAAACATCTACACAAGACTTTGGTAAGAAATGTTCATGGTAGCTTTTTCATAATTTCAGAGCAAACAAAAACAACAAAGGAAATCTAAAAATGCAATCAAACAAAACTTTGTTTAACTCATGTCACACAAACAGAGTCCTACTGTACATTTGTTAAGCCCCTAACTTTTCTTCTTTATTATGTGTAAAGGTTCTATCGTTTGTATATTAGAAAAAAAAAAAAGGTACACACAATGCTAAGATCTGGTAGTTGAGGTCTACAAAACCGGTGTGACATCTGTGCTTTGAGTTCAGCAGGATTATTCAGGACATCAGAACAATAACAGTTCTTCTTTTCATTGACTGATAACCAGTGCCTATTACACTACTAGAAAGTTTACAGTAACAATGCAAGACTTCTACATATTGTATATCAGAGATTTTTATTCTTTTTTTTTTTCTGAATAGAAAATNTTTTTTTACAAAATGTAACAAGCCTAAATGTTTCTCTTGTATCAAGTTAGAAGAAAGACAAGTGATCTGTAAAATGCTTCAACAGAAAAACGAGTGTGAAGAGCTGAACCTAAGCAGGAGTGGTCACACATTTCTGACCGGGTGCAATTACCTTGTCATTTCACCTATTATCAAGGTGGGGAAAGAAGCAATTTGCAACATTCAGAACTTTAATGAGCCTAAGAGAAATGACTGGAAATCACACCGAACAGCCTTCCAAGAGGGAGAGAAAAAAAGGATGTGGAGAATCAAATTAGTAAGAAGCACAGAGAAAGAAATGCCAGATTATTTTAATGAACAATTTTGTGGGCACGTTCAGAAAGGTGTTGTGTGTTTTCCATGAGTGTGTTTGTACAATGTGGCCTTTGGCAAAGGGAGTATTTAGTAGACAAGACAGGTTGATGAACTGAACAAATGTGAAAATGAAAATACAACACTGGGTTTAATTGATTACTTGCTGAAACAGGTACGGTTTTGCAAGATAAGCTTGAACAAGTGGTAAAAGTTGATGAGATTAATCTGGCTCCTGAATGCAGCAATTTTTTTCCATTCAGGAGAAACTTCTTCTGCTCCCTCTGCCCCAGGCTCACAGACCCCTCAAAGCCTTTGAAAGCACTCTGCCACACGTTTTATGGCCAAAGATTACTTTTCTGAGTGAATGGCCTCAGCTGGGGCACCCTCTGCCAGCTCAGCCAGAGATGTGGCTCTGCCCTGGCCCAGCCCCTGGCACTGATCATTGTGGCCCTTCTCTGCAGTTTCTTCATCCAAACTATGCTCAGCTGGTCACTCCTCCAGTACCTATATCATTCCACTGGGGTTTTTTTCATTGAGTTTTCTTTATTTTTGGTCACAAAAGTGAAATGAAAGCTCCTAAATGCATTAGTGAGGGACAGTCTTACTGCTATGCTGTAAATGGCCGTGCTGTAGAGACACAAACTGGATGATTTTTGAACAGGCACAAGGAGGCTATCTGAACTATCCGAATGAATATTGTTAAGTGAGCCAAGCTGTGCAAAAAGTAAACTGTTTGGTTTTAGCATCAAACCTTGTTGCATTCTTTTTTTCTCCTGGTTTGGTTGGCTACGGGTGTGCGCCCATTTCATTTAGCAGCAGCAGGAGAGGGTTCACACTGCTGTTGGTTCCATTATTTCCCTGGCCTTTCCTTCCTTCCAGATCTGTGGAAAGCAGTGAAATACCTCGAGAAGGAGGTGGGATGTGATGGCTGTGGAAGTCCTGAGCAGCCCTTGCATTGTTCAGTGGAGAAATGCTGATGAGCAGCTTCACAATTAATGCCACCAGCCCAACCAGCCTGTTCAGGTACAGAGGATCCCCAGGATGGTGGTGGAGGTGGTGGGTAAGATGAGCAGCTCAGAGGGTTGTGGTGCACAGCAATATTTAAAACCTCAGGGCAGTGACCAAGTGTTAAAGAAGTGAGCAAATTACTTAAGGCTGGTTTAGAGGCCATTAAAAAGAAAAATTCTCTCCATTCATTTCTCTCAAGCTTAAGAGTCAGCATCAACAATCTTTATTTTCAGTGCATTGTTCTTGCTTCTGTGGGGACACAGAGGACCTAAAGGTAACCCATCACCTTCCCCTCTTACTGTTAGATTATTACAGGAAAATAGAATTACAGGAATTCTGATTTGCCCCAATAGCAAGTGGGGTCCAAGGGTCTCCCTGATTATACCTGACTCAGTGTAGGGATGAGAACTAAATTCTGCAGGAGATGGGGTAAAATAGCAATTAGAAGGAGGTATTTTCTAATCTCAGGCGGTTTTTTAATCACTTAAGTAGTCAGGGAGGACATTTAACCTGGCTAGGATATCCACAAATGGGTAATTATCACAAATGTAGTAATTTTTAGATTGCCCTATCCTCTGAGTAAAAAAGACATAAATGACACTGCTGTAAATGTATTCTTGTGCCAATCTATAATAATTTTTTTTTTAAAAAGACTGTCATTGTTTCCTTTCCGAGGCTCATTTCAGTTTTAATGGATGCATGAGAGCCTGGCTCACCTTTTCTCTACCATTTTTGTTTTATTATAAACATGTCGCCCTCTTGACCTGTAAAAAAGATGCTTGTAAAACTGAATCTAATTTTTTAGTGTCTCTCATGTGGAAGACATCCTGTGGCACAGGTGTTGCAACACTCTGGACGAGTTTCTACTAATTCTGTGTCCATTTGGAAAGGCAATGGATAGACCCAGTATGGACTGTACACATATTATGATATTTGCATGTTTTCTTTATGTGCTGACTGTGACTGTGTGGTGGTCAGACATCACTATCAAGCTGCAAAAATTTTTTTTCCTCTTTAGGTTTTGAAGAAAAAAAGACCTTCTTACATGGACCACAGCATCCATGTGAAGAGAAGTGTTTAGGATTATTATTATGATAATAAAAACTATCAGCTTAAACCAATAGTGTAAAAAGATAAACATGCACCTTTAACGTTTTTGAACCAGCATTACTGAAATTACTCCTTGGCATAGTTGTGTAATGACAGAGGCACTGCTTTGGATTTTCAAAATCAAATCTAGAGAGAAATCCTCCCACAGATGAAACTTTGTCACTTCAACTTAGTTTTGTTAATTTGCATGCATCCCATGTCTTCACAAGTGCTATTTCTATATGGCTATTCCATGTCCACAGATGTGTCTGTATTTTAATTAAGTAACTCACCATGATTTTACTATTTTTATGCATTAAGGGCTGGCTGGAGTACCAAAGACTTACTCTCAGAATTAATCCGTGAGGAAATATTTATAAAATATTTTTCTTGCACCAGCAAGACTAAAAAGCAAACCACACTGCAAAAATGAAAACTAATACACGCTTTATGTTTTGTTGTTGTGGTTGTTGTTCTAAAAAAACAAACCAAGGTTGACTTTCCATTTAGCTCAGAGTGCATCACTTGGAACCTTGTGTTTTGTTAACAAGGATGGACATTACATGCTCTTAGCTCCTTTTTGTCTTTGCAGCTGGTAAACTGAGTGCTTTTGGACCTCTTCTTTACCATCATGTAGCGCTCCTGAATTCCACCTCCACAGAGGGTGGAACATTCTGTCCAAGAAGTCCATGGTTTCAGCCTACAAACTGAAAGAAACAAGTGATTTGGTTAAGTTTTTAGGAGTAGAAACCTTTGCTAGATATAATCAGGTTGCATTTAACCAACACTGGAAAAAGTAAAAAAAAGAAATTTAATATCTAAATTACAAAAGACAGTTAAACTATGAAATTGTTAAATGTCAGACAAGCACGAGCCACAACTTAGCAGTAATTCCTATCCAGATAATGTTAATTATACCACAAGGTGTGCTTTGTTGATTTGAGGGGTCACTACTTGATGATACTGCCCCCCACTGAAAAAGCAGTTTGAGCACATTTGTTGGGGCAGCCTGAGTCTGAATCAGACTACTGAGGTGGAAATTAGTTCAGTTTTGAAGTTCAGCATCGGATCCAGGAACAAATATTTTAAACGTTTGAAGCCAACTGGATGTAAAGATTACCACCCACATCTGCAGAAACTGCAATCAGGCCTTTGCCAGGTGTGAAGTTTAAACTTTTCCACACTTTTGTGTGGAGCAGCTAAAGTATTTTTAGTGCTGGGACACAGACAGATGTGGGCCTTTCTCCACAGTGCCCTAAGCTTAGGCTGGGTGGTTTTGGTGATGGGCAAGCCCTGAAAGTGGCTGTGTTTTACTGCAGGGCTAAAACTTTCCCTTGATGGAAGTGCTGAAGTTGCTCTCAGAGCTGAAGGTGGAGCTGCTCATAGACTCCTGCCATGCAGAAAAGCCACGAATATACTCCAAGTGGTTTCACACTCACCTGGATATTGCTCACTATCTAAAGTCTTCTTTGCCTGCTCGCTCCTCCTCTTCTCCCGGGCCTCCTTCCAGCGCCTTTTCTCCATCCCTGCTCCCCTCAGGCACTTCCTCACTCTGCATTTTGTACGCTGCACGGTCTCAGGGCAAGCTGCTCCCCCAAACTGGGGCTCAATCTTGATCATCCTCGTCCTGATCATGTGGCCCTTGCCACAGGAGGTGTTGCACTCGGACCACTGGGACCACTCCGTCAGCTCACAGTCGATGGCTGCAGGGGATAAGGAACACAAAGGAAAATGACACAAAATCCGTGAGATCTAAACACAGGGACAAGAAACACACAGGTGAGCCTGATGGATCTTCACACCCCATCTACACGAACTCTACTTGAGCCTCCAAACTCCTCAGCAATTGTTTGGAGGCTGCATGTCAAAATTTTCCGAGTCCATTTCTAGCAGAAGTGTTATTTGACACACTCTTCCATTCCTTCTTCGAGAGTGGTGCTGGCAGATCACTAAAATTACAAAGAACATATAAATAATTCTCCTGTGCCTTCTTCAATTTTCCCACCCATCTGTCTGTTTTGTAATGAAAAGCTGTTGAAAATTGAGTTATATTTAAAAAGAATTTGTTACCTCTGAGATCTGAGCCTTGCTTTGCTGGCAGTGTTATGCAATAAGCCATATTCACTAATGCCATTATATCTTAAAAGTTTTCATCTTTCAGCACTGCTTAACACTTACAGCCCCAGTGAATAATAATCAAAATGATATTTCCCATTATTTGGGAAAAGCTGAATGAGCAATTAGAATGTAAAAAACCTTTTTAACCAATACTTTCCGTGAAAAATAATGTAATTTGTGATAAAACCTCATAAACCAACTGGCAACAGGATGCTAAAAGCAATCATATCTCATTCATCCAGCACTGCCCTGGGCTATCACACTTCACAAAGACCAGAAAGCAACTAGAAATTTGCTCTACCCAAGGAGTGGGGGATTTTAATGGAGTGAGGTAAAAAATAACTCTGCAGCTGCCTCCACAACATCCAGCGGCAGGTTGCAAAGCGATACCATTCAGAGGTGTATCAAAGGTGCAGAAAGCCCCTTTTGTGCTCTTTCTGAGCTAAAAGAATCACACAGGTGATTTCAGTTTCCCTTCTTTCCTTCTTTCTTGGCACATAGTCTGCATTTGAGTGATCGACCACGTTTTATAATTCTGACTTACTTCCTACTGGGGGGCTGTCTGGAGCTGTTGTGTGTTCAACATGCAGAGCTGTACTCCCACAGAAATGGTGGGAATTATCATGGGGTGAAGTAGGGCAAAGCTGCATTTAAGACATGGAAGTATTTCAGCTCCCAGTTGCTGAAAGTGTAAAATAATAACAATAATGACAATAATAATAATAAATAGTTAATTATTATTATTATTTTAAAACAATGCACAGTTGATACCCTGCCTATGTAAGAAGTGATGCAACAAGAGGGGATAGAGGTTTGATCTATAGATTTTTGACTCTTAATTAGCCCTCTCTTCCCAGAGAATTTTCCAAACTTACGGCATTCTGGCAGCATGCATTTCTCTGCTTGTTCCAGCTCCTCGTTGCAGTCTCCCAGCTCAGCAGCAGATTTCAGCATCCTCTGCCGGGTTCTCATTCCCTTCCCACAGGTCACGCTGCAGTCACTCCACTCAGACCAGGGAGAGAGCAGGCAGGGGATGGTGTCTGGTAGGAAATAAAAAGGCAATGAATTCTTCTTATGAATGATTTCTTATTATAAATAAATTGTGAAGGTGCACATTTTGAAAATAATACAGGTGGAAAATGCCATCGGCCGATTATACTTTCTTTTCACAAGCTGAATGGTGCCGCTCAAGAAGCTCAGAAAACTTTGTACTAAATTGAGAGGTTTGCTTGATTTAAATATCTTTGCTATCTTTTTCTGTATCTAAGTCATATCTGCTGGCTCTCAGTGCATCAGGGGAATAAATAGTTTAAGGAGCTATGTTTCAATCATAACTCCGGTAAAAATAGAAAAAGAAAAGGTTGTTGCAGTGAACAGAACTGGAAGTCAACTTAATTTAGTCTAAAAAGTGAAACTTCCATATTTAATCTGCCAAAAATATTTTTCAAATTACCTCAGATGAAAATTTAACATTTCCTAAGAAATTAATAGTGAGAATAAGGGTGTGGCTGGCTGATTGCACAAAAGAAACACCTCAGTTTCTGAACTTTTCATGGGTTAAAAGGAGAGGGCACTGTTTTATTTGTTTTTATTCAAGCCACATGGTTAAATATACCTCATACTGCATAAATTAGAGTTTTTTGGGTGTGGCTTGCTGATACACACACACACTACTGTGTGGGTCATTCAGCAGCAGGATGCCACTGAACATTTATTATTGATGCTCTCATCCTGATAGTGAAGGTGCTACTTCACGCACCATCCCTAAGATTTTTCTCCTGATTTTAAGGAGAACAAGGAAAACCAGCGTGGCTTCTGGTTTAGCTGTGCTCTTTGTGGTGCTGGGGCAGTGTGTCAGGAATGATGTTTCTTTTCAGGGCAGGGGAGAGGAGCCCTGGGACACTCACGGCACTCGGGCATCATGCATTTCTCTGCCTCGGTGGTTTCTGCCTTGCACATGGAGCCATCAGCAGGGGTCATCTTGATCATCCTGTGCCGTCTCTTCATCCCTGTGCCACAGCTGGCACTGCACTCGTCCCACTCGCCCCACTCAGTGACAAGGCAGCTGCTGGGAGCTGTTCAAAGGGCACAGAGGAAATTGTTCATGGGTATCCACAGGGTCAGACAAGTTGGGAGGGTCCCCCAGGGGCCATCAGGTACAATTCCTGGCCCCGCACTGGGTCACCTCCAAGAGTCTCACCATGCCCCTGAGAGTGCTGTCCAAATGCTTCTTGAACTCAGGCAGGCTTGGTGCTGTTACCACTTCCCTGGGGACCCTGTTTCAGAGCCCAAGGTTTTTCTGATATCTCACCTAAACCTCTCCTGACACAGTTTCAGGCCATTCCCTTGGGTCCTGTCACTGTCACCAGAGATCAGAGATCAGTGCCTGCTCCTCCTCTTCCCCTCAGCAGGAATTTGTATCTGCAGTGAGGTCTGACCTCAGCCTCCTCTTCTCCAGGCTGGACAAATAAAGTGCCCTCAGCCACTCCTCCCACGCCTTCCCCTCAAGGCCCTTCACCTTCCTTGTGGCCTCCTTTGGACACTCTCTATTGGCTTAATAACTTTTTAATATATATTGCGGTACCTAAAACTGCCCCCAGCACTCAAGGTGAGGCTGTCTCAGCTCAGAGCAGAGCAGGACAATCCCTCCCTTGCCCGGCTGGCCATGCTGGGCCTGCTGCTCCCCAGGATGGGGATGTCCCTCCTGGCTCCAGGGCACTGCTGACTCATATTCAGCTTGCCAACTACCCCCCGGTCCCTTTCCTGGCATTGCTCTCCAGCCTCTCCAGCAGTCTGTCTGTACATCCAGGGTTGCCTCACCCCAGGGGTAGAACCTGGCATTTTCCCTTGCTGAACTACATGTGGTTGGTGATTGCCAATCAGTTCTTTCATTTGTTGAGGTCTCTCTGCAGGGCCTCCCTTCTTTTGAGAGACTCAGCAGGATCATCATTTGTTTAGTATCTCTTGCAACCTTGCATCCAAGTCATTTATTAAGGTATTGAAGAGCACAGGGCCTTAAGATAGAGCTCAGTGGGACCCCAGCAAGGCTCATATATAAAGAATGGTTTGGGCAGCGCTCCTGCTATTGGCTGGATTTCCCGAAACTGAATGAAAACTTACAGCATTCCTCATTCACGATGCACTTCTCAGTCTCTTCAGTAGGCACTTTGCACATGGAGCCATCCTCGGGGAATTGTTTCACGTATCTCTCCCTGGATCTGGTGCCCATCCCGCAGGAGACGCTGCAGGGCGACCATGTAATCCAGTCAGACATCATGCAGGTGGAGCCATCTGAAACACAGAGAGTGCTCAGCTGTGGGGACTGACAGAGCTGCTGCCCATTTGTGTGCAGCATCCCTTTTCTGCTGCTTTTCACTCTCCTGCACTGGCCCCTTCCCTCCTCTCCTTTTTACTTCTGTGTCCTTCATGCCCTGGCACAGGGCAGAATTCCCCACAGGCAGCTTCCATTCATGTTCTCCAGCAATTTTCTCTCAGCCACAGCTCAAGCCATTCTGCAGCAACCAAGATCCTTGAGAACTTTAAAGGAAAACAAACTCTACAAGATGTTCTCCTGCTCCACCTCCCATTCCTGGTTACCTTCATCACTGCAGCCTGGACCCATGCAGGGCTGAAAGTCTTGGGTGTCTGGGCAGGGCACGCTGAGGTCCAGCTGAGCTTTCAGCATTCTCTGCCTCATCCTCTTGCCCTTTTCACAGGTAGAGGAGCTGCAGGCTGACCATGGGGACCAGTTTGAGTAGATGCAAGTCTCAGGGGTATCGTCTGAAAAGGGAGGAAAGGCATTGGATGTTAAAAATGGTCTTCCATTTTCTTCCCTTTTCTTGGCTGATGATTACTTTAGATTCCAATAGAATACATTATTTCCTCCTTCATTCTATCCTCTCCATTTTAGCCTTGAAGAGAAAAGGATTGCCAATTGCCAACTTTATTTAAAAAAAATAATATTTGAACCCCAAAAGTGTTCTCTCTTTTATTGTCTGTATTGTTATTATCATCTTCTAGGTATTTCTCTTCTGTACAAGGGAAGGCTAATAGAAGACACCAGAAGAGACGAAAACCTAAATCACTGTTAGACACTGAGTGGAATTTTTGCTCCTAAGTCAGTTTTGTACCTTTTCTGCAAATGACAGCAGGGAACGGAACAAAATACAAATCATTAGTAATGCACAAACTCATTTCAAACATACCTTCTTCTTTTTCCTCTGGTGCTAGGTCTGCCACAATATCATCTATGTTATCAGGAACGATATTGCACTGCTCCCCCTGCAAAAAAATGGTTGTGAACATTGAAGAGAGGAAACTCATCCATGAGGGGTTAAATCAGTACATTGTGAGGCACTACTGTGCCTGCAGCACTTTCTTCTCTTCAAATTCCTAGGCATGCATAAAGAAAATCCCCCAAAAGCACATGCAATAATTGCCAGAATTAGGAGAACTAAGACCTCAAGACAGTGTAAATTTTTTTCAGCTGTCATCTTTGCTGAGAGTAGGTTAAGGAGAGTAGGTTTGGAGGGAAGGGGGAGAAAGAATTGATTGTTTTTTTGGCTTGTGATGTGGCTTTTTGCTTGAGGATTTTACTTATATATATTCTACCTTTCGTGCAATTCTCTCAATGACAACTCTGGCCACCAGCTTGATGGATCCTCCTTCTGGATCATAAAATGGGCTTTGAGGATGATCTAAGCTTGTAAGAGGTCTGATCTTTTCCTGAGGCACTGTAGGTTTGTTAGGAGACTGCAATCAAAAGGAAAAAAAAAATGTTATAAAAGAAACTAATACTTACTAATACAAATAATCTGCAGAAATTAAAACTTCCCTGAAATGCTAAACTGCAAAATTCCAATGTGAGGTGAACTTGGTACTTTCATATTTACTGGTATGGGGATTTTGTTTTGTTTTGTTTTTGTGGGGTTTTTTGGTTTGTTTGTTTGTTTTGGTTTTGTTATTTTTGCATTTGTTCTGCTTTGTTGTAAGAAATAGCTGAAGTTTTCTGTGCCAAACAGGACAGTTGGCCCTGGATTGAACCAGCCCCAAAATGGAGCTGATGTAGCTGCTGGTGGCTCTGCTTTGGTCTGTACAAAAGGGGGTGGGCACTCAAAGGCTTGGCTGTGACCAAGGTACTCTGCTTATTCAACAGATAAATTGGTGAACAGAAACCAGAAATTGTTTCTTGAGCTGTAACCAAGCCCTGGAAAAGCTTGCCCAGAGTGGATGCAGAGCCTTCCTTATTGGAGATATTTAAGAACTGTCCAGAATCCTTTAATCTGCTCTAGGATGACCCTGCTCAAATAGGGAGATTGGAGCAGACGACTCGCTGTGCTTCCTTCCAACCTTACCCACCCTGGGAATAATCCCCCAGGTGAATGTCATATCATCCTGTCAGTGCTCATGCTGAAGGAACTCGGGCAAAACAACCCACAGTGAAGTGTAGCTATCATCTGTTTAAACCAATTTTATTTCATTTGAAGAAAAATTTTTAGCACAGTAAAAAGTATAAAGGCATGGACAACATCACCATGAATCAAACTGCTTCCTACTTCACTGCTCTGAGGTGATTTTTTTTTTTTTTAATATTTGAACGTTTTATTCAAACAAAACTGAACATTTGGTTTGAATATCGAATATTTGAAGAAATTACAGAGAGTGCCTGCACCTCATAGGTGACGCCGCTGTCGGTGCCAGCATCCCAGGGGATTAAATCCTGCACCACTTTCTGCACCCAGCCGCAGTCCTTGGTGCACAGGTCCTCGGCAGAGAGCCCCACGTTCCAGTCGGGGCTGGGGCCCAGCATGGTCAGGAAGGACATCAGGTGCCGGTGGCGATCCACGGAAAACTCGGCAGAGGGAGCAGCTCTCCTGCGAATCCGGGGGAAGAGGGTTAATGACTGAGCCAGGGTGGCTGCCGAGGAAATTGGATCCGGAAAGCTTCAGCATCACCCAGGGAGTGAGTTCTGTGCTTTAGTAGGCGCAAGAGGTGTAGAAATACAGAGCTGCAGCTGTGTGCTAATGCATTGGTGGGATAATACTTTTATAAGGGATATTATGATCCCAATTAGTGGGATAATGAGAAAAAAATCTGCCGTAACACTTGCAAAAATTTTGCTTGTTAATATTATGATATTAATATACATAAAAATATGTGTGTATTTAAATTATATCTGAATTTAAATTAGAACCATATCAGTGTTGAAACCCTGTTAAGGAACACTTCAGTGTGAGATTCACTCTGCCTCCAAGACTTTGCATATCAGTAAACTTGAGCCTGCCATAGTTTTCCAATTCAGGGCACTTTGCCAAAAATCACCTATCTTCTGCTCCTTTGTTAGGGCAGATAGATAATGTTATGGGCATTTTACTGCATTTTATTTATTAAGACAGAAATGCGAAAATTCATAGAGGGCAAATGGAGGCTTGTTCTCTTTTTTCCTCCACTCCTGTGCAGACTTTTTCCAAATGCAAATCCCAAACTGGACAAATCCTTGTAAGGAGTATGGATACAAACACGAACAACGGTTGTTTAATGTTGCCCAACATCCCAAATCCAGAGTCCTTCCTGAGCTGCTGTAATTGAGGGGAAATGAACTGATATGCATTAGTATGATAATGATAATACAAACGCCTGTCAAAACACTTGCAAAAATTGTGCTTATGTACTAGTGGGNTAATAATAATAATAATAATAGTAATAACAGCTGTCAAAACACTTGCAAAGATCAGGGCTAAAATAGCAGGGAAACACTTTGATTTGCCGGGTTACCTTTCTACCCCCTGCCCCCAAAGCTAATGTGACTCCTAACGCCAGAAGTTCTTGGAAGTGCTGCTGCACAGAACCCATTAATGGAGTTTTAATGCTGCTGTAAGTGAGGGAGAAGAGGACTCTGCCAGCCCTGCAGGGCTCAGCCAAGGCTTGGGGAAATCGCTGCCAGCGGGAGTGAGAACGCCTCTGTCCATCCCGCCTTGGCCGGGCATTCCCCGGGGAAGGAATCCGCTGAATCACCCCGGGCCCTGCCACGCTGGCAGCAGCTGCCACAACCCCTGTTCGAACGGCAGCAAAAGCAGCCCTGGCTGGAGGCTCCTGTTGGCAGATGAAGAGCTGGAACCCTTCGTGGAGTTTTTCTCATGAGCAGCAACAAATGCGGAATTATTTTAAAATATTATTTTGGTAATTCTGTTCTAAATTCTGGTCTGATGTCAACACAAATTTTCTTCAGCTACAGGACTCGAGTCAAGCCAAGGTTTTGTTGGGAGGTTTTTCTTTTCAATTTTATGGCAAAATACACTGGTTCAGCGCATCTAAAGACCACGTTTATTTAAAATGTGAGACCCTTTTACAGTCTGATTTGTCCTTCCTATTTTAGTTAGGTAACCAATAATAATGCCCGTGCATGCATAATAGTGCACAGACACTGTTCTACTGTAGTCATGAGGAGTTTATTATTCCTATAAATACTTATAAAAATGATATTAATTTGTGAGGTTTTTTTTCTGGCTCAAAGCACTCTCAGTACATGAAGAAAACCAGAACAGCTCAAGGACAATGATTTTTTAGTAGTTATCAAGAAGTTTCAAAAGTAAGATATCTAAAGGCTAACGTGTTTAGTTCCCCTTTAAGAGACAAGTTGAGAAGAATTCGCAAATGTGTAAAATGTTCTTGCCACTTCTGTCCCAGAGTCTTTAGAAGTTGTTTCTTACTGCGTAAATTATCTCACATTGAATTAAAGACTCTGAGTAGAAGAGTTGCTAAGTATTTGATGTCATTAATCCTGCCTTTCCCAGAAAGAAATGCAAATGACTATTTTTTTTTTCCCCCTTTATTAGAGATAGAAGCCTGATTTCAGTTTGTCTAATGCAAAGTCATAAAATAATGAATGGCAGTATCAGCTTCGCTCAGTGAGTGCAGTATCCTGATATATTTGTCAAGCACAGAGCCGTGATTAGTCTTAAAAAGCCTATTAACTGACTTCAAGTAGCTAAAGGATTTATTGCATTATAAGGATGTCTACAAATTCCCTATAGGAATTCCATATTTCAAACAGGGTGAGCAATACGCTGGAGAAGAAACAGAGATGTGTGTTTGTGTAGCTGATCTTTAGATGGAGAATATGTCTAATATGGACATGGCAGAACATAATATCCATCCTGATATTAATAGAAATAAAAATATGATGTGTATTTAAATTATATCTGCATTTCAATTAGAACTATATCAGTGTTGAAATCCTGTTAAGGAACACTTCAGTGTGAAACTCTGCCTCCAAGACTTTGGATGTGTTAAATATCAGTAAGCTTGAGCCTGCCATAGTTTTCCAATTCAGAGCACTTTGCCAAAAATCACCTATCTTCTGCTCCTTTGTTAGGGCAGATAGATAATGTTATGGCCATTTTACTGCATTTTATCCCGTGACAAGTTAAGACAGAAATGTGAAAATTCATAGAGGGCAAATGGAGGCTTGTTCTCTTTTTTCCTCCACTCCTGTGCAGACTTTTTCCAAATGCAAATCCCAAACTGGACAAATCCTTGTAAGGAATATGGACACAAACATGAACAATGGTTGTTTAATGTTGCCCAACATCCGAAATCCAGAGTCCTTCCTGAGCTGCTGTAATTGAGGGGAAATGGACTGATCCAAGGCACCACCTATAACCCAGGTGTGGGGATAGGCACAGACTGGGCTTATACAAGAGAAAACTCTGCAGGGTTCTGTTAGCTTTTTAAAAATCTGACAAATTCCAGCTGTTTCCAGTATGCACATGAATGACAGACTCATGAAGCTGACAGGAATCTAAATTCTTCCTGCATCCCTCAGCAACACATCTGGCTCCAATGCCCTAAGCCTGCACTGCAGATCTCCGTGAAGGAAACCAGCACAAAAATGTGTTCATTACACACTGAACCCAACTTTTTTTCATTTTTGTATTGTCAACACTTTGGATAAAATAGGAATTTGGATCATCATTTTCCTCTTTAAAAATTTTAGCAAGTGTTCTTCTGCAACAGGTCGAGCATGTCTGGTAAAGCCCACAGGAAAGCCTGAAGTATAAATAACTTGTGAATCACATGCAAGAGACGAATGTGTCCCTTTTCCTTCCCCTGCACAAATAAATGCCTAAAACCAGCGACAAATGAGTTGCAGAGCAAATCCTGACCATTAGGAAAGTGCCAGGTGAGAGCCTTGAGAGCCCCAGGAGGGCAGGGGAACCCTGATTTCCTTGGCTGAAGCAGAGAGTCCTTTTCCCCTGTGAGCCTGAGCAGCCTGCTGGCAATTCCTGCCACACAGCACCGAGTCAGGCAAGTACCAGGCAGCATCCTAAAGGTTTTCCATTTTCTTTGTTTCTATCCAATTTTATTTTTTCTTAGCAGAATTAGGATCTCCATCTATAGGGATGCCATATTCTCAGCAGTGTAGGAAAATGTGGTGGTTTTTTTTTTTCCTCCTCGTTTTTGTGTGTTTGTGTTTCGAGGTGTTTTGGGCTGTGGGTTTTTATTGGTTTGGTTTTTTTGGGTGGTGTGTTTTGGTTGTTGGGTTTTTTTGTGTTTTTTTTTTTTTTTCCCTTTTAAGGCTGAAAGAGCACAAACACAATTTTGCTTCACAAGTTTTCTCCCTAAGTGACAACCTAGTTGCTATCACTGCTGGGGGTGGGGGTTAAGGGAGTCTTTGACAAACCAACAGAAAACTCAGCTTGCTGCAAGACACCTTTTTTGAGTGTTGAGTCAATATTGTTGTGCTCTGCTGAGGTCCACGAGAAAGGTAAGGTGGTTGTGTAGAGTTGCTGAAAAAAATTAGCAAGAATAATACTTGGCAGAATAAAACTTTATGGTTACTTGTGGTTTAATATTTGATTAGCAAAGTAAAATAAGAGATTAGAAAATTAAAAGATGCAGCAAAAGGCAGCCTGAGCATATAGTCTTGTTTTTTTGGGGGAGTAATAAGACTGTTTATAGGGTTGAGATTTTTCTCCCTTTTGAAATTATATTCTAATTCAGGCAGTATTATAGATTTTATTCAGGGGAAAAAAATGTGATATATACCACAGACTGAATAACTACACAGAGAGTAGGGTTGTCAGAAATAGCTTACACCTGTCTGGATTTTTTCACAGAGCTGTGTTTGAGGACCCTAACCCCATTCTTAGGGTCTGGATCCTAGATTTATTTGAGTTTAACAGGATCTGATCTCACCTGTGCCCAGGATGATGCAGTAGCCTTTTCAAATAAGAAGAAAAAACTGAAACCACAGAAACTCTTCTAAGTCTGATGCCTGTCAGGGGCAGAGAGTTGAAAGCACTGTGGGCCACATTGCCACTGCTTTCATCTCAGTGGTCCTGGTGATGGGAAAACACTTCTATTTCTTTCTTTTTTTNTTTTTTTTTTTTTTAATTAAGAGCTTAGCTGATTACGTGACTGTGAAAACTGAATATTTTCAGAAATGCTAAATGAACTTTCCATTCTACCTCTAGTGAGCAAAAGCAGTATCCTTCTTTTTTTAGAGACTTGCACTGCATCATGTCTACAATTTCCAGGATGAGCATTCCTATTTACTCATCTTTAGAACCTTTTGCTGTTGATACAAATAACAGTGTGAGCATGGAAACACACTCCCACACCCTTGAACTTCCTACCAGCAGCACTCACACAACACCTCTTTTACTGAATGCGCTTTAAAGTCAGAACACCCGAAAAAGTGAAGCAGCTTCAAAGAAAAGAGAGGATGAGAATTAAGATCTAAAATTGAATGGAAAATACTTTTAGAAGTCTGCAACAGAAGACATTCGATGGCATATTTAGGTGATGTTTTACTGAGAAAACCATTTATGAAGTGATGGAAATTACTATCACAGCATGGACAACAAAGTTTTATGCACAGGAATCAACACGTGACCATAAACCCAGATTTTCAGGTTGCACAGAAGGAGGGGCAGAATTTTTAGTTCTGATTAAATGCAGGGCAGGTGAGCACTTTAGATAATGAGTAATTTAAACATGTGTATGTCCCAAAAAGGCCAGGGGAAGGAAAGCTACACTAACATGAGCACTGAATCAATGAAATTCGATTGGCATCCACATAAAAAGTTGAAAAGCACATTAATGTCAAGCTGTTGGTTTCTCTGAGCACCAAAACAGAGGAGGTGACAGTAGGAGTTTGGCTATTTTATTTCACAAGGAAAGAATGAAGAAAGACAGAAAACTTCTTACACATTTAGCATTTGGACTATGAAACCTCTGACATAACAACCTCTGTGTGTCAACTTTTAACATGAGAATGTTGCTACAACCAGTTAAAAGGGGTGGCTATGGTGTTACATATTGAACTGGGGGATTATATAATTACCACTGGCATTTAAACTACTCATCAGAACAAATGCTGCTCTAAAACATCATTAATCTGAGTGGTTTTGGAAAGCATTACAAAAGGAAGGGACTTTGTGCACATGTTTCAGGCATTTTCACATTGTCCTCTAAGCATCCCTGGATTGCTACTGGAGATAATAATGATGTATTTATTCACTAACACATCAGCCATTTGATTTAATACCTTCATTCATCGATGGGCATACCTTAATGATGTGATTAAAAAATGTGAACAGGTTTTCTACACTGCAAAAAACCCTCAGGTACCTCAAGCTAGGACTGCAGCTTCTCAAACTGCCGATTTTTTTGTGTGTCCCTTGCAGTTTGTCACAAACAAGGTGTGGCTATGGTGCTGGCAATATTTACTCCTGCTTAGAAGAGCTTTGTGCCCCTTCTTGGATTATTTACCCTGAGACACAGGACGGATTCAGGAAATTTCTCTTCGTTTTGCAGGAGCTTTGGGGTTACAGATTGCCTGCCTGGAGTAATTACAGCTGTATTTACAAAGGAAATCCCACGGGGTGTTGTGAGAGCATTGTTGCTTTGTGTCTTCTGTCTCCTTTTTCACCCGGCTGGTCTGCAAAGCTGCTTGGCCTGAGGAGCAGCAGAGGCAGAGCAGCTCTCCAGCCTGACATGAAAAAGCCATCCCAGCCCAAGGTCCGACCCTCTCCTCCCTGTTAATTGGACAGATCAATTTATGATCTGCTCAGCAATCAGCTCTGATTTGCTACCAATTTAACTTATTCCAATTTAACTTGTTCTGAGCGCTGGGTTACAGCAAATATCTCCTTTTAACAAAAGATGCCATGAGGCTACCGACTGGAATACATAAAAAATGTGGATGCTCCTTCAAAAATCCTTTAAAGAATTTTAAAGTAATACTGTCCTGTTTCTCAAAGCCACTTAATTTGCAAATATCCTGAGATGGGAATTGCATTTCCCCAGTCCCAGTGTAACCTCTGAAGATGCCCAGCACCTTAATTAATACAACAGCAATTCCAGTTCATCCAGCATCCCTCTCCATCCAACCTGCACGTTCCTTTTGGTGTCTGGAGATGGGAATTAGAGCAAATGTTTAATCGTCTCTTCATTAATACCAAAATGCAAAAGGGGAACAATTAGCAGGTTGAAATTTTGCAAATAGAGTTGTGCTCAGTAGAAATTGAAAATGGCAAATCATCCCAGTTACCCAGTGGGTGCTTACACGAGGGTGAGGAGGCAGGATGGGTGAGGACACGTGTAATTGCATGGACATGATGCTGACGTGATCACTCACCACATTATAAAGGGAAATTATCTTGGCTCAAGCAAAGACAGCAGATGGTTGGGAAATAATCGTAAAAACTGTAACTACCAATGGGAGGAACACGTAGAGAAAGAAAGAAAAAAAGGGATGAGATGTTTGCAGAATGGGATGAGGAAGTTTGATTTAACTGGATGGCCATTAATTTCCATGAACAATGAGTATAAAGTTATGGCAGGGATTGTTCTTAGGTAATTCTTTTCTGTTTTAATGCTCAACATTTTCCTTGCCCAGTGACATTTGAATTTCAAGTGGAAAGTAAACGGTGACAGAAAATGGAGCTGCCATATGTGCTTGCTCTGACAAAAAAATGATCGATACATTTATTTTTTTTCCTTTTCCAACAAACACATATGTTCTTACCTAGAACTTTTTTTTTTTTCCTTGAGATTGGATTCTGAATTTCTTAACGTGGGTGTCAAGACCATCTGCCAGACAATGAAGTTTCCCAAGGTCTCAGTAATACCCATAACACTCAAGACAATTCTTTTTCGTAAGCGTAATGTCGTTTTTGGGATTTTATTTTTCAGTCAACACTTATTAAATGTACCTAACTCTAAATGGCATTCAGTTGACATGGATTCAGGTAACAGGGTACTTCACAAAGCTTGGGAATGGATGCTAAGAGAGGCAGAAATTTGTCACCTTGAGCTGTTAAAACACAACTCAACAGTGTTTTGTCCTGATATCTGGGGGGAAAAAAAAGGAGATAAGAGTTTTTTTCTCATTTAAATGGAGCTGTGTAGAGACATTAAAATAGAGCAGCCAGGTCGTGAGGGCAGTGTGTTTTGTTGGGTTCACTCATTGCTGTTAAGTTCCCGAAGTATCAATAAAATGGAAATTCATATGATTAAAGATTTTATCTTACAATCATTATTAAATCTACAGATTCACTTTGAGCCCAATCTCAGCCTGTCTCAAATAAAAATGCCTGTTTTTCTAGATGGATTTTTGAAAAATGTGTTATTGCTGAGATACGTCTTTGGAGATTTTTGGGTTTGGTGTGACAAATACAACTACTTTGTGGCAAAAAAAAATAGCATTTATATTTAAAGAAACCCTAAAACACTAAATAGGATTTATTGTTTTGAGATGAAAGAAAAAAATTTCCATTTAGGTCCACTTCTTACATGAAGGCTTCCATTTCAAAGTCAAAACCTTTTGACAAAAGTGCTTTGATTAGGTTTGCTGGTGGATAGTTGTGTTCATTCAACAAAAACTTGCCCTGAATCCAGCTGTCAAGAGTTCTGGGACAAAACCAAACCTTCCAAAGTCAGACAGGTGGGATCACCTGAGGGTTTGGGGCCTGTAGGAAATGATACCAGCAGTGTGAAGGAATGAGATGCAGCAGGAAGGGAGAATGTAGCACAGAGAATTTTCTGACACAAAATATAATTTAACCATTAGTCAAAAGCAGAGCTGGAGCACTCAGAGCTATTTCACAGCTCCGGAGAAATTTATGTATTTTTCTTCATGTTACCAAAAGTCACAGCTGACTTTTCCCCTGTATTTTGTTTTTTTTTTTTTTATATTGGATTGTCCTTTCTGCATTGCTGTTTCTGATTAGATTGGGGGGTTTGGATTCTATTTTTGACAGTATTAAACTTCACTGGATGAATCCCAGTTATCTATAAAATCATAAGAGGAGAAAATAGCTGAGCCAGACACATCATTGCGTCACCATAGAAACAAGAGACTCCGTCTGGCCTCCTCATTCCTCTGTCATTTTGTACACAAAGCCTCCAAACTTTGAAAATGTTTCCTGGTACCATACTGTCATTTTGGGGAAGGAAACCTAATTTCCAGCAGGATTGACAGGTGTTGGCTCTTACCCCATTTTTTGGCTAGACAGCACGATGTGACAGTAGAAGATGACAAGAGAGATAAAGATTCCTGGGGGAAGAAAGACCCCCCAGAGATTTACAGAAATAAAAAGTAAAGACACAGGCTGCAGTGGCACCACTGGAACAAATTGTTGCCTTGCAAGAACGAAAACAGCTGCTTGATAAGCCAACAGATCTGGGGGAAAGCAACAGAAATCTTTGCAGGCCATCATTAAATTAAATTCCTGGGGTGAGTAACACGAAACAACTAAAGTTAGTGTGACTTCCAGCGCTCCAAATGTACCTCCACGTTCAGAATAGATGAGATTAGAAAGATCAGAGCCACCAGAACATCGTATTTTCATTTGTTCTTGACACATCTTTTCTGCATGAGTGAGTACCATAGGATGGCTAGAAACTTCTGGGACTGTTAATTGTTGCTTCCAAAGCTTATGTCTAATCAGATCTATTGAAAATCCAAAGGCAGAGATACTATTTTTTTTTAAAGATTGCACTCCTGTTCCCTTCTGAGGAGTTGACTATGAAAGCTGAGTTTTTAAAAGACAAAACATTTTCGCTGTCACTGCATAACACCTGATGAAGAGGCATTTGTGCTGCACAGCTTTGACAAAATAACTCATCCAAAAATTTGAGGGCATAAATCTGAGTAAGATTTTTACTTTAGTTGAGGTGCTTTTTTTTTTCTTTTATATAGAATGTCATTTTCCTCTGATTAATGGTTTCTTTATGCCTTTTGTTATATTTCCTGAGAATGCTTTTACTTTAAAGAAGTGAGTTTCTAAGGAAATCAGCTTGAATTTAACATTTTTTTCTTAGTTTTAGAGCTTCAAGGTTTTTTTTTTTACTTGTAATTGGTGTAAGGAAAACATCATTATTGTGACAAAGAATGAGGTTTTCACATTTACATTTGTTTATGTATTATTATGTATTATTATATAAATTCAGGTCCTGATTCTATCTTGCAAATGGAACATTGCCAGCTGTGATATTGGGTTAAAATGCCAACTCAGTGACATTCTTTCTGCAGTTTCACCAAAATAACTTGCTTTTAACTATTAGAAGTTGTTTTTCATTCCTGAAAACTTCAATCCAAAAATGTCTCCCACATCAGCCTGAGCTCTGCATTCTGATTTAGTCCTCACTGCATTTCTTTTGGACTTCACTGTGGCTTCTGCAGAATTTGTGTTCATCCCTTGATGGCTGATCTCAGATAAGGTCAGTTTCTGAAGGAATAATGAGCTACCAGATGCTACTAAGCAGTCAGAGGAACTGACTGATTTCTGTGCATTCATTAAGCTTGGTCAGATTTGGAGGAGTTTTTCAACTCATTGATTGTCAAATCATTTTTCCAAAGGATGGCAACACAAAACCTCAATCAATAAACAGCTATTAGAACACTCTAAACACAAGTAAAATGTATTTTCCTCCAGCTTGGCATGAAAATTTCAATCTGCACACTTAGCATGCAGGGGTTTAAGTTTAGACAAGACATACCTCACAAAAAATCTTTTTAAAATATTCCCAGAGTGGCTGTTGAAGGGAAAATATGGCCCATACAATACAGCATTACAACTTTTATTCTTGTAACAGCATAGCTGGAATTGGAGAGAGCCACTTAGGGAATTTAAAAAATACTTTCAAGCATCTCAAAATCTAAATCAACTCGTCTGTCAAGAGAAAAGCACATCATAACTCTTCAGAAAAAAAAAAAAGGTATTTTCTTTCAGGATAACATAAATCCAATGAGGTGTCAAATATAACCACATTTCACTCATTACAGTGGAGAGCCACTGAGAAGGAATTTGCAGCACAGACAATTCATCAGCCTGCTCCTCCTTTCAATCCTTCATGCCTTAGCTGCCAGCAATTTCATTTCCTTCTATTTTTCGTTGTTCCCGATGGCTCGTTACCAACGAGATGGGCTTGTGCAAATGTCATTATTTTTTTGCTGGGAGTTTTCCTACCCTGGATGCAGCTGCTGATGGGAACGATGTCACTGCGAATTCACTGTGGGTGAGGCACAGGGATGATGCTGCTCTAATGGCAAGGGCTGGTTTGGGGTTTTTGACTGATTTCCCAACCATGGGCCAAGCAATGTTCACACCACTGTGGTCAGAGTCCTTTTGCTGCTGCAAGCTATTAGCTGCAATTAACAACACAAGATGTTTTTGCCCCCAGGAATCCCTGAAAGTTCATTAAAGCTCGCTACAGGCAATAGTTGGGTTTTACCTTAGTGCTGTATTTATATTTTAGTTTTAAATCAGTTATTCTTTTTGAGGTGTTGATGTTGTCTGCTTTGCTCTGGGGAGTGATGCTGTTACTTCCATAACAAGAGATAACACTAATTTTTTTTTTTTTAATTAAAAAAACTTAAAGGTAATTCAGCCACTGGCACACCATAAGGTGTTCAGTGGGTTAAAGGCAGCTATGGAAGTATATAAAAATTTGGAAGGCAAGAAAAAGCACAAGCTTTACTATTTTAAAAGTACAGAAGAAAGTGGAAACCAGATTAATACAGTATTCACCTAGGAGAAAATGTCTAACAAGTAGCATGAAATACAAGCACTATAAAAAATATAAGAAGGAGCAATAAGAAATAATCTTCCTTATTTTTATATAACCCTCTGTTGACTCTTAGTCACACAAACACAAATTATCCATATGTGATTTATTTTTCAAATCATTAGGTGGAACAGCGTTTATAATCAATTTGTATAACCAAATATTAATGACCTCCAGTGCAGAGATGATTAAAGGACTGTGATATGAGCTTTTCTTTCCCTTTGGAGACAACTACAAATATAATTTAGACAATGCCCATTCCAGCTGGGTAATTACAGTTCATCTGTATTTTGCCTTTCTGAATGCCATTTAAACCCAAACTCAAATGTGTGTGTTCAAATGTGGGGTTTTGTTGTTATTTTTAAACTCAGTTGAGTAATCTGAGGACCTGATTAACTGAGCAACTGAATTATTTACTCATTTCTATTGTGCATTTTTATAAATTACATTCTGATACCAATATCACCTTTTTATTTATTGCAGGGCAAGCCAGGAAATAATTTCATTGCTCTTAATGGGGCACCACGAGGGTCACATCAACTGAAAACGAGCAACCAACCTCAGCATTTACTCACCTAATGCAAACTCAAACTTTTGTGACTTCAAGATATTTTTAAATAAATAAAGACACGATTTCAAATATTTTAAATGGATGGATGGGAGCTGGTTAGAATTCTCCAAAGTGTTTTAGTTAGAAAGCTCTGAGGAATTTGGTGTGGGACCTGTGAATAGTTCTATCAATCCTTAACAAGACGTTCCAGGAAGGCTAATTCCCAGAATTTCAGCCATTGCCAGGTCTGCAGTCTGCAGGGCTCTGGGAATTTCATTATTTTTCATCTAAAGCCTCTCTGTTATCAAAGCTGAAAGGTGCATTGACTTGAACCTTCCCCTCTCAATGCTGATTAAAATTCAGTGGAGACCAGCACTCTGCCCTGCCCCACTTGGATTCTCAGGGAGACACAGCAAACATGTGGCTCCAGGGGAATGCAGAGGGAGGATTTCTGTTTGGGTTTGGTGTGCCCACGGTGAGTCATTAAATCAGCCAGGAGCTCATTGACTGAACCCACCAGAGCACCCCCAGGTGGGTTCGTGTCCTACTGACACTACAAAATGGACCCTCCCTGGAAGGTGTGAATTTCCTAAACACCTTAAGAAAAGTCAAACTCCTTCTGGCCCTACAAAAAGTGGAGCATTCCCTGCAGAAAGTGAAAGTAGCTCCGTGAGAAGGTTATTTAAGGTACATTTCAGCACTATCTGACATGCCTTAAAAAATGTAACTGGCATTTACCACTTAATTGTTTGAACCTTGGCATTTATGATAAATAACTGCAGTGGACTGCCTCAAAAATTAAACCATGGTACAAAGGAGTAAGCAGCTTGGTTTTACCAAAATCTGAGGCAACAATTAAACAGGGAGATAAAAAAAAAATCTTTTTTTCCTCCAGTAAAATCACTGATCAAGGCCACAAATCCACTCTGTACATCTGTTTCTTTTTCCTCTAACAGTGACCATATTAATCTCTCCAAAACAAATCACTCCAAATGTAGGTAGAACAATAAGGCACTGATTTTGATTTCAGCCTACAAACATATATATTTTTAATATAGGTCTTATTAAAAGAAAAATGCCGGCTTTAGTTGTGGTTTATATGCACCTATTTTATCCATATATGCAGCTTAGAGAGAAATAGATAATTCACACAGATGAATTGGCAAGTTCTCAGATTCTGCAGACAGACAGATATACAGATCAATCACCTAAATCCTGAAAAATAAGATTAATTCTATCAGATTTTCTGCAAATCTTAAAAAAATTCCTCAAATCACATATTTGTTTTATAGGACATCACAAAAAGAAACATCTAGTTGAAACTTTTATTCTATAGAACAACTACATTTCTTTTGAATTGAATGCAAATGATGTCATTTTCTCCTATTTTCAGTGGAGAAAAATGAAGCAAGTAATAGAAAATAAATTTCAACTAGATGTAAGTAAATTATAACTTACTTTAGAAGTGCATCTTTGGTTGAACAGCAGCTTTGTGGTTTTTAAGCTGAATTCAGTAACTAACAGTCAAAAAAGGAGACAAATCTAAATGTTTTCTTTTCTAATTCTGTTTTAGGTAGTGCAAAGGAGTTTAGAAGAAAAAAGAAGGTGAAAACAGAGCAAGACATTTCTGCTCACCAGGAAGAGAATGTGGGGCTGTTGGCTGTATTTTAATGACTATGATAATGCCACTAACAGCTATTTCAGTATGTAAACACCTCAGGAATTGAATCAGGTGTTTACAACACAATAAATTGATCTGTTTAACAAAGAAGAATAAGATGAGGATAAGAGTTATTTTATTTTATTTCAGAAGACAGGAGTTCCAACTCTGGTCTAGCACGTGCTCTGTCTAACAACATGTAACAACATCATATTATTCAGTGATTTACATGTGGAGGCTTTTTAAAGCAAGAAAATTTTATGGGCACAGGACCAGCAGCAAATTACAGTGGAATAAGAAAAAAACCCAGCAAAAGTTAAAAATGTATGTAAAACAAAGTAAAGTGGGAAGCAAACCAACACAAGACGACAAAATATTCACATCTGTGGCTTGGCTTCCAATTGCCAAAAGCTGTAATGGAAATTTGGTGATCAGAGCAAAACCACTGCAGGATCAAAACGTACACCAAACATTTTTTTTGTCAAACGGTGGCAGAGGAATTCTGGAAGATTGAAAGAGCTTTTATTCAAAAAATAAAGGAAGTAAAATGCAGCCTAGTATGTGAGCATTTTCCCCTCTAGCTTGTATGATCTGTCAACCCAAACTTATTTTGGATCAGAACAGTTCTCCTTCTTTTTTCCATCAACTTTCTGTAGATCACTCTTTGATTTCTGGAACGGTTGAAGTCATGTTACCTATAACAAGGCTAAAAAACCCCTACTCAGGGATATACTGTCCCATTTCCTGATATCCTCCGTGCAAGCCAGGGAAAACATCCCTGACATCTCTGCAGTCAGAGAAGAGAGATCACAGGCAACCAAAACTTGAAGTGGAAAGAGGTGGATGGGATAATTTTAGGGGATGATGAGGTAACAGTACTAACTTACAAAAACTTTGAGCTAAATACTTCCATCCATGGGAATTATAAAGGACTAGGCCTCCTTTCCTGTTAGAGCTTCAAAAAATCACTGGAGCGTTCTCAGGGAATCTCAAAATAAATGGAAAAAAGCTGCTTAAATAGGTGAGGAAAAGAGTCAGGTCTGGGCCCAGCCCTGAGGCACTGGGGAACAACAGGACCACGACTTCTTCCACAAACAGCACTGAGAGGTGGAATGGAAACTGGAGGGACAATAAGGAAGGAAACGACAGTTTTCTAAACTTCAGAAGGTTCAGAATGATAGTAAAAAAAAAAAAAGCCTTTCAGTTCAAAGTACGTTGGTTGTAACTAAGAATGGACTGAGGAAACAAAAAGATTGGAAAGAAAAAGAGGTTTTGCATCAAAGAAAAAGAAATAAAGTAAGAGAGAAGTAAGAAAATTCTTGTGTACACCACACAACAGCTAATCTCTTTTTATGTCAGGTACTCTCACCATGCTGCTTACCAAGAAAAAATATCTTGAATTTTTGCATATGTTGACCTACTAAACTTTAAATTTACATACTGAAGAATAATTTCCATCCTCTGTGGGGATCCGTGTTTGTATTTATCAGTGGTAGGCTCTACATGGAATTTCAGATTCCACAGTGTTGCATAGAGCTGGGTGCTTCCCTGGCTTACAGGGAATATTGAAAAAGTGATTAGACACGAGAATTACAATTCAAATACTTCTCCTTTCATGTCTCAATAGTGATGTCCAAGTTTGAAACAAAAGGAATAAAAGAATAACAAGTACAGTCAAAAGAAAGAGGAAAAAAAAAAGCATATATTTTGGGAAAGGGAATTCCAAGTAAAATTTAAAAAGACACTCACTCCCAGTGAATTTGATGCATATTAACTTTAAAAGTCTTGCCTTATTTATCCCAAGTTTTTCTGTCATGGCTTGTTTATTTTACAGGTGCCAGATATGCAGATTTGGACACCAGTGGTACTATCAGGTTTTGATGTGTTTTATCCTCCTTTGTGCCAAAGGCCAAAGATTTGCAGCTGGGTATGAAAATAAGATTTGACTCTGCCTGAAACGTGGCTGTGGGGAAGGCAGCAATGAGCTGTGCACTTGTTTATACAAGAAAGATAAGAAAAACTGCTTTGATTTGACAGCGTGCTGGAGACTGATACCAGCGTGCTCAGGGAAGAATGCACTCCCTGAGAGTCCTTTAAAGTCAGAATTTCAGACCCGTGGCTTGGTGGCTCAAATAGAAGCAACAGCAAAATGTTTTATGACTCGGTCTGGCACTGATGCTTTCAGTTAGGCAACCATAGAAATAGTTCACAAAAAATCACCCAAAGCTGTCCCCTACGTGGAAAAACTCAGGAGGGTTTTCTGCACGCTGGTGCCCTGAACTAAGAAACTGAATTAAGGATGATGAAGATGAGTGACAGGAGGAAAAATAAAAAAGGAGAACAGTGACAAAGAGCAGGCACGTCGCAGAGAGGATCCACAAAAAACAGACAGTGAAGTTTGGCAGGATGTTGTTTCCGTATTATATCACACTGGGAGATGACAGGGAATCATGAGGTAAATTTTGAAGTGGGAGCAGGCTGAATTTTCCAACTTTGAACACTATGCACCTCCATTAAAAAAATTATTGTGCCTTTTATAATTGCTGTGAAGCACATTCAGGAGAGTTTTTATGCTGTGCTTATCAGGGCACATTGTAATGCCACTTTGGCACTACCATCACACCCTATTATCCATTACATACATAACCAAGGATTATGCCAAAAATAAAATATTCATGACTTTTGGTCGATTCTTGATTAGTAAGATGGTTCTGCTGCATATAACAATAGCAAAAATTATCCTGAGGAGTCATTATCCAATACTTGCACAGCCCTAATCTAAATTCCAAGGAGGAAGATCCACTACAGAAAATATAAAACTAACCACAGTTAAAGGATATTGAAAATTTTGTCTTCTTGTGAAGTTTAGACCGTATTTTTAAGTGGAATCAAAAAGCAGGACACCATGCCAAAATATGATAAAAAAATACTCTTTAAAAAGCCAAGAAATCAAACACTACCTGTAAAGTGAAGGGTTAGGGGAACCCCTGCAGTGCATTTGAAAGCAAAAAAGACAAGATTTATTCTTTTTGATGGTACTGAAAGGCGAGAACTGCCATAGAGAAAAGGATTGACTGGAAAAACATCTGGAGGATGTTGCAAAAACATTCTCAGGCATGTCTGTGAAAGAATATGCCTTTAAAAGCATCTGAAGTTGTTCACACTCAGATTTTTGTGAAGTTTCTTGGGGCTGTAGAAAATCAGGAATCATGATGGGGCAAACACCCCTTAATTAGCATTGATTTCTGTGGTGTAATATATTCAAGATGATGTATTGAGACTTTGGAGCAGGAGATGTTCTCTCCATCTTTCTGTGAGCAAGAAACAAACCTGCTCTGTGCCAAAGCCTCCCAAGCAGCCACAGCAGCCAGTTGCAGGTGGTATTGTTCACTTTGAAAACAGAAACATCAGACGCAGGTGTTGTTTTAGGACTGAAGTTTGGAGTGAAAAAATAAATGGCTTGTTTCAGATCGAGGACTCATCAGAGCAGAACAATGAAAAAGTTTCCATTTAAAAAAGAAAAACAAAAAAAGAGAAAAATTTCCATTTTTCACTCTTAATTTAGAGTGAATGGAAAGAAGGCAGCAGGGAAAAAAGTGTTATCCACAGCTGCTACATGGCAAACACTACCAAATCCATATCCTGGGAACTTCTAGGATAAGACCATAAATGAGGAATGCCATTACTGTGACCTCTTGCATTACACAGGCCAAAAGAGCCTAACCTGCAGTTCCTGTGCAGAACCTACAACCCTGTCTCAGGGTTAAAATATATCCCAGGGATGGAAAATCCATCTTGTACTCAGGTGAGCTGCTTTCAAGGCCAGTCACAGTGGTAAAGTGTTTTCCCAAACCATTTCCTTGTCATGAATTTCCCTAGCTTCCATGTTAGGAGGGATTTCATGTTTTGATACTTTGGTTTTAGCTTTCTTTTTTCATTTGTTTGTTGGGTGTGGTTTTCCTAGATTAAAGAGGGATCAGCTATCAGAAATTTTTTCACTATTTAAACTGAGTTCACCTCCTAACCTCTTTTTTTTTTTTCCCCAAAGGGGAAAGGGATAAAGTGAATAGCTTAAGTCCTAAGCTGCTTAAGAGTTTCTAAGCCCCTTTAGGGTAGGGGATGTTTTCTGAAAACTGAACTCTTTTGCAGGTTTGTTGGTTTTATTTAACTAACCTTCAAGTTTTCACATACTTTCTGAAATACAGGTGACAAAGTCAAAGTGCTTCACTAACTGCTTCCAGGAAATAGGAAACAGGGCTATTTTTCTGTAGTGTCTTGCAGTTAACTAACTGCCCTGCTTGTCCAAGGACTTAATTTGCTGTTAGCTCAGATCCCTTTTACTGTGTTCTCATCTTTAGTCACTTCTTGTAGGTATCACACATTTGGGCTTGGATGTCTCCCTAGGTTTTCTTGCTTTTGAGCGCTGGTAACTTTGTGTTGCAGATTCTCACACAGCTTCATGTAAACAATGTGTATTTTTAGAATGTTTACATGTTTCTCCTCTGGGAGGAGAAATGTAATTGATGGTGATGTTCATCATCCAGGTTAAAGAGGTGGCAACCTGTGTAGACAATCTCTTGACCTTCGTACAAATGTATATAAACGGAGTCAGATTTTGAATAAAAAAGAAAAAGGAACCTCTGCTGTGCCTGCTCATCCTTTGTGACCCTGTCCATGCCTTCATTTGGTGACCTTTCATCTGCGACCCATCACTTGGATAATGAGCATGAACTTTGGGCCAAGTGTAGATGAGTTATCCAGGAACCAGCACCTCTGCTCTGACACTTCCCCTGAAGAGCCATCAGGAAATTCAAGAGCCTCCTGAAAGAGGAGTTTTCTCCTCTTTTCTGCTGAGCCTAGAGAGCCCAGAGGCAGGATCCTGGGAAGCAAATTCCTGCCTCACTCGGTGAAACAACCATGGTTATGTTATAGCCCCATCAGGATCAGGAGGCCAGCGTGGAGAGTTTCAGATGGGCATTTTGAAGAATTATTCCTTTGAGAGGTTTTTGTTGGTGGATGAGGGTTTGCTGTAGCAATACATGGCACAGAGTGTGAGACAGGATGCCAAAAAATGCTGCTACTACAAGCAGAACAGTGTAACATATTTGGGAAAGCATTGGCTAAACATCACTGTTTATGTGTGGGAGGCACAAACTCCATGGGATAGTCCTTCTGCCAAAGCTGGCCAACCAACATGTGTGAAAAATGAAGGGATGCTAGAGAGGAAAGAAAGAGAGAAGACAACGTGGGGGGAAAACAAACAAACAAACAAACAAACAACAAAAATCCACAACCAAACAACAAACAAAACCCCACAACCAACCAAAAAAAAAGTTTTTGAAAACCTCATCAAACTCATCCATCAACGATTTTTTTAGGTTATTTCTTTGCCCAACACAAAGCTCTTGAGACAGACAACTCCCTACTTACTTACACATTCAGAGGTTGCCAGGCTGGCCACTGTGCCTTGGCCTTGATGACTGTGAGAACCTCATCGCTCTGTGAAAACAGACAAAGGACAATTTTACAATGAGAGCAACATGTTTTACAGCAGAAAACAGTGCAAAGCACTAGATCAAACTGTGACCACGAGCTTTAAACACCAGCAGCACTTTGCAGACAACGTTGGGTTTGGCATCATGAGCTGAGGGAAAGCTTCCAGCAGGAATTCACCAGCTTGATACAAAACGAGGAGAGAAAAATTGCTCTTAATGACATGACAGATCTACAGATAAAACTAGAGGTTGCTGCTGCTCTGGACAAGCTAGCACACCCTGTGAGTATGTATGATGTGCTGTTTATTTTCCTTATGGATGGAAGGATGGAAAGGCTCCACGGTGGATGCAGTGCACTGGTAGCACGTTCTCTATACGTGTGAAAATGACAGGGTGAAATGCAGCAGCCATCCTTGGCAGCCCACAAAGCCCCGCACAAAGATAATTTCCTAAAGTCTGTTGTAACCCTTGCATCAGCACTTTTAAACTTTCTATTGCTGCAATAGACTTGGGACAAAGGCAGGAGATCATTAACAAGGCTCCGATGCCCAAACGACATCCATCACATTTCTTCAGAATCATTTCCCCCTTCTCCCTTAGGAATCCACACCAGTAAGTCACCTGGAGGGACATGAATCTCACAATTCACTCCCCTGATTTCTACTGGCTTTTAAAAACATTTCCCAATTAGACCAAGAACCCCACTCCATATATTACCAGTAATTGGCACTTCCAGCAGAGCTGACCTTTCAGTTTCGTGATAACAGTGCCATTTCTTGCTTGATAGCAATAGTTCTGACACCCCAGAGTAACCCTAGTCCACACACACCCCAGTTCAAAGAAAATAGGTTTGTCTGGATGTTTCTACCACTCTCAATATTTTCTGAGTCCCTCTTTTTGCCACAGCAAGAGCATTAAGAGCTGATGGGCCTTCTCTGCTGACACATGAGGCTTTCAGCCTCAGGAATATAAATGTGGCATGACCTCTCCCTTAGCCTGAGTGGATGGAAAAGCCACTTTTTGGAAATCACTTTTAGTGGAAAATCTGTATTGGAGAATCTATTATTTGGAAATCTATATTTATATATAGATGCCTGGGAAAAAAAAATCCTATCCTGCATGAAGTGTCCTGAGCTAAAACAGCTGAAAATCCAACTCCACAAAGGGAAGTGAGCATAAAGATATTTTACCAAGCTCCCACACTACAGAAACAGGTAGAAAAAAGCGAATTTTGTGATGGCAGATCCTCTGGGGCAGGCACACCCTGGCTGAGCAGCACCAGCCCAACACTCTCTCCCAGCCTGCCTGGTCCGTGCAGAAGAGATTCATCATATCCAAATTCATCTAGGACAGCCTTCTTCTCACCTCCACGCTTTCAAAAGTAAAAAAGACAGTTTGGACTCAAGGTGGCTCAAAAAGAAACCGACTAAATATGAATGAAGTTCAAGGTTTCAAGTTAATGGACATTGTCTCTCTCTGACAATGGAACTGGCCTTAATTTTTAATTTTCTTTGTTTCAATATCCTAAAACTTTCCAGCCAGGCATATCTTCATTTACTCGCCTTGAAAAGAGACTGGGTCTCAAAATTATTAACTGTGCCTTTTTCATCCCTATGAAAGTCTGTCATGAGCACAGATGATTAAACTAATACACTGCTTGTCTAATAGCAGGCAGTAATTATGTCACTAGCAGCAAAATCAGACACGTCTGAAAGCATTTCAAAAAATGCTATTTGGATTAAAAATCAACACCAAGAGCAGGTGAGCAATGACTAACAGCTCAGTAGTGAGTGCAGAGGGAAGGAACAGTTTGTGGTGCATTCAGACATCCTTGAAATTTTAAGGGAGGTGGAAATTCAGATGGAATCAGTGAATTCAGGGATACCTCCTGAGTCCAGGAGTGCCCAGAAATGGTCCAGGAGTGCCCAGAAATTGAATTAAAACCTTCAGAAAGATGAAAATATATAAATCCACACAGACATGAGGTAGAAATGCGAGTTTACTTTTTAATAAATAGAGGATTTTTAAGCGCCTTAGCAAATAAGAGACTGAATCAGTTAGCAAGAAAAAGACCTAAAGTCTAGTTTGAAGTTTAGGTAACGCTGCCTTTTGCAAAGTTAGTTAAATTGTAGTCATAACAAAAAATAATGTAGCCTTGCTAAAAATTTCTTGATAGAACAGACAGAGTTATAAGTGTAGAATTTGTGAAAGAATTTATGAATACTGTCGCACATCAACCTTAGCTTAGGCCCTCCAGCTGACCTCCACATTTTTGAGGACAAACATGATAAGTTTAAACAGCCCAGGGAAGATGATGTTATTCAGGAATTCACAGCCTTGTGAGCAATCCATGGATGGAGAGCAATCCATGGAAAAGGTGCTGTGCTTGGATTTGCTGGCCAATCTCCTCAGCTATAATTACTGGCAGATGGGAGAAGTTGAGACGATATGAAATGCCTGAAGAGAAACCCACAAATTAGTAATAAATACCCAGTTATGTAATCCAACTGCCCTGAATAAACCAACTGCACACACTTTATAGAAAAGACAAAACACACCCCATTTTTTTAATACTATAAAAATATAATTTTATTAACATATTCTTAGTGCTTGCTGTCCTAGATTTGTACCCATTGTACTCTTCATATCCCCAAAGTTTTGTTTTAGTTAAATTAATTCAAGTAAACAAAGTCTCAAATTTCCACCAAAATATGGAAAAGTGAACTGGGATTTTTTCACTGTGGTATGTTGCAAGTTGTCATCAATTTTGTATTTATCTTGGAAGAAATTATTCAAAGTAATGAAACTCTTACAGTTTGGCAAAGAAAAAGAGATTGTTTGCAAAATGATGGAGTGTCAAAATGTTGCACTGTCAGAAGTTAAAGGGAAGGGCACCAATGCTTCTGCTTGGAGCTGATGAAAATCCCTCAAGTGTGGTTAGACATAACCACTGAGAAATTTTGATCTTTCTCATGAAGCTGCTTCTGCAATTTCAGTTATATGTACAATTACAGGATTCCAGCTTCTATTTGAAATAGAATGGCTCCTTCTTTACATGCTCAAAAAAGTCCAGTGGAGCCAAAGTGGTTTCCAGATCGACTTCAATTTAATTTGGATTGTGGCCTAAATTAAAACATGCAAAAAATTGGAAACAACCCTCCTTCTCTCTACATCCACTTTCTACACTGCTGTTCAAGCTGGGGCTGTTTGACTTGACAGCTATCCCCTATGAAAGAAAGTACTGTTCTCCAAAAAGTCCTAATGGCATGATTTTAAAATGCCATTCTGATACTGACAGCCTTACTGCTACTCTGAAGTTGATAAAAATTAATCCTTTGCTTTACATCCATTTGTTCTTGCAATGTATAAATGAATGCTCATGCAGAATAAAGTAATTAAATGGCAGCACGCAGAACCCTGTGGCATAAAAGCACTGCTAAGTTAAAACCTTTTACTGTGCACCTACAAAAGACTAAAAGCGTTTCCTCACTTCAAGAACAGAAAGTGGGACATTGCTCAAAAAAGGCAGCATTAAAGATAGAACTTGATCTGAAGGCTTTCTCAACTAAGGGGACTTAAAACAACATGTTTGAATAGTAAAACCCATTAAAAAAAGTAATGAAAGCTTTCAGCAAAAGTTTTAAGTATGATCTGAATACTTCTGGAATGAAAGAGAGATTAGTAGGATCTAGAGAGCCCTGCAAGTTATTCCATGTGCTCCTGCTACTTTTTGATTACCAATATGATTAGCATCTATTCCATACTATTTCCAAGCTATTTTTATAAGTTTTATTACTACTTTTATTTTAGGTCTGCCAAATAATGTTAGAAAGCATCACTGTGCAGTTGACTTAGCACTTTGCAGTGATGATATGATTCTGTCCAGCTAAACAAAATTAATGTGTTATCTGACATCAAAATCAGAGTCAGAGCCAATGAACTGTGGGAATGAAAAACATCTGGTTTGGGCCAGAGCTCAATTTCACTCATTTCATACTGCTGCTGCTTGGCATTCATTCCATTGTTTTAGAACAGAGAACATTTAATTCCTTCCACAACACTCCTCACACTATCTGAATGCCTTTCTATCCACAGTGGATTCATTTTCACAAGACTCTCAAAAAAAAAAGTAGAAAAAAGCAACATTATCTTCAGTTCTTGGATGATGAATTGAATGTCTTCTGGAAACAAACCTACATATCTGAGTTCTAAGATAGCATCTTCCCCTGCAGGATCATCCTTCCCTTCAAAAATAATTTGTTATGAAAAGAGAAAGAGATAAAGCGAGCATGAAAAAGTGTATTGCACAGTTCTGTGGGGAAGCAAATGCTATAAAAATTAGAATGATGTAGTGCTTTGGAGGGATTGTTGGATGCTCTTAAAATCTGATTAGTCTTCTATGATTGGTATAAATTTTCCTTATTCCACCTCCACTGAGTGCACACACAGACAAATCACAGAGAAGAATAAAAGCCCTATCTTGCCTTTAAACTATTATCTAATGCAAAATACCTGGTTAATTAATGCTCAACAAATTATGGGATTCCATGGCATATTACTCAAAGTAGGGCATGTTTTCTCCTGTTGATAAAATCTGTAGAAAACCTTCCTACCTCAGTTTTGCAGGTGTATTAGAATGAAAAGGGACACTGGTGTAGGCCCACTTCTGGAATTCGAAAGAAAAAGGAAGTAGGTGTCTTTTGTGTGATTACAAAATATTTCTGTGATTAAAGCAATGCTGAGATGCAGTTCAACACGCTGAGATGTTTCTAGGAGAGTACGTACAACTACTGGGGTGTTTTTCTTAAAAAAGAGCATTTTTGAAAAGGTGAAGCTTTTGTCACAAATTGCTACATTTGAGAGGGAAAAACACCCATAATTAAAGCCAAAGACTTATTTTTATCATTTGATGATGACTAAATTCTGTTTAAATCTATGACTGACTTAGGTTTAGGCAGATTATACTTAAAGCCAGTAGCACAGGTTTGGAATTATCATAAGCAACAGCAAAAATGCATTTCAGCCAGTGGAATTATACCAGGATTGTGTTTGCCCATTTTACTTTGGCTTCTCTATATTTATGACAGCAATTTTCGTGGCAGCTGAGAAAACCACACAAATTATAAGACACATAAACATAAACCTGAATGGAATTCATTTTTTTGATCATAGTACCCACAAATTCAGTACTTCCCTGTACAAACAGCCATTTCTTTAATTAAAAAGTCTTATTTATTTTCTTTCAAAAATAGGTAGTGTCATTTTAGGGAATACACAATCTGAGTTTATCAGTTCACCAGTTATGAAAGTCTGGGGGAATTTTGGGGGAATTTTGGGGGAATTTCCAGGCTTTTAATAATAATCAGTCAATTACTAACAACACGATTTTGGGCTTGAGATAGATAAAGAAATACTGCTGAGGTGAAACTGAATAAAAACAGAAGGAAAGCTGAGCATTTAAATCCATTTCTATACACAGTTACTGCCTGAAAACATCCCTGCTTCAGGAGAGCAAATAACCCAGCACCTCTGACAGTCCCAGCTTAACTGCTGTTCTCTACAGGAAAGCTCTCCTGAATTGGATACTTAGCAATTTTGCATTCATTTTTACAAAGAAAAACGCTCTCTGTCAGATAACCAGGTTGAGAACTTTCCCCAAATGTGGGCACTGTCCATAGTTCTCAGGAAACATGGAAATATGTGTTAAAGCTTCACCACTTCAGGATGGTGATTGCACCGACGTCAGCTGATATCACTTGTTTTAAAATAAGCTTTCTAAGGGTATTAGAGGAATTATAACTCCTGATTTTTTTTTTTAATTATTAGGATGGGATGCAAAAAGAAGTGTGTCCACTGTTAATCTAAGTTTATATCCAAAAGGCACTGCCTCACTTTGAATTAACAACCTTGTGCATTACCTGTCCCTCAGGGTTTCTTTTGCTGAGGTGGAGGCTTCAGGAGGTGAAATGTGGGCAGAAATTGATACCAGAGCTGTTGCTAATGGCAACATTGAAAATCAGATGCGCTGGTTTATTTCTGTGAAGGTGCAGTTACATAACCCGGGGTGTTCCCAACAAAGCAATAATTCATGTTTTGCACAGTATAAAGCTTAGCAGGGTGTGTTAATGAGCCCTAGGTATGCTCCGAGGATCTGAGCTCTCATTTTCTCTGCCTGAGCAGATTCCTTAGGAAAGACTCTCCCTCAGGAATCCAGCTCTTGATTGCATGTTGAGTTTCCACTGCACATTTTGCTTCCTTCTACATTTCTACTTTGCTGTCTCTTGGACTACAGAAACATTCTGGGATCCTAAATTAACTTTGCCAAACCCAAGGGAAAAATCTTTGCACTACAGTTCCCAGTGGCTACTTTTTAAATCAGGGGATCAAACAAGATTTTGAAGCTGACCTTAAGTGGTGCAATGCCCACCCTCTGCTTAATAGGTTTATCCAACACTCACCCTTTTGACCTCCTCCTGTCTTAACTTTCCCAATTCCATCCATCCTTTGAGCTAACCTGGCCTTTACACCTAAGTAATATAAAGCTACTGCTATTTTAAACTCTCGTAAGATTGGATACCAGAAAAGAAACTGGGGGAAAAAGCCCTAGACACCAATCCAACACATTCTGTGTGCAATAAAGCAGCTTCATGCAACCGTGTGGCAAGACAAAAACCTGCACTCACTGGAGATAATGATAAAACTGGTGTAAATCACTAGGTTCACTCAGCAGGTTCATATTCAAGTAACTACAGCATTTTTTTGCTCGGGCTCCTTGAAATAGTTTCAGAACAGTCAGGGATGGAAGCACTGAGACAGGCTCTTGGGCATGTTAGGAATAAGTGAAATTCAGCTGCTTAAATATCAGCAGGAAACCCCAGGATAAGGCTGGGTCTGCTCTGAGAAGCACCTCAGGGAATGAGGGCACAGAAAAATTCTGTCGTGTGCTAAATGCTGGCACTGAGACTCCAGGTGTCACAATTATTCTCCCTGATGCTTTGCTCACACATTAGCCAAACGCAGGAGCTTGAGCAGAGGAGAAATAATTATTTGGATAATAGCAAGGGGTTTTAAATAAGACCAGCAAATTAGCTCAGGAGGTGAGCTTTCCTCACCCTCGATAGCACTTTGACAAATCAATGGAGGGGTTTTATTCCATTCAGGATGTACAATAAAATTTTCTAAATGTGCTTTAGCTGCTGCACAGAGGCAATCACAACAGCTTAATTTCCCTTCAGTAAAGATATTATGTCTGAGCCACTCTTTACCATTTCTTCCAAAAATAACCCCAATCCAAAACTCACCAAAGACCCAACATAAACACAGCGCTTTAGCAAATTAGGGAATCGAGGATCCTACCATGAACTATATTTTCTGCAGTTTGGAAATCAATATTCTTTTAGGGAAATCAACTTTCCAAGCCTTCCCAGCCCCCAAGAAGTTCAGCAGTGCTGTGACAGGGCGCTGCCGTGTGAGCCCTTCCTCTGGCACAGCGCAGCCTCACGGTTTATGCTTTGGCATTAACCTGCTTCAGGGTTTAATGACCAAAACTCCTGGGTCTGGGATTTGGGATAAAGTCATCTCCATCTCTGCCAGGACTTAGGAGAGCAGGGTTTTAAGGAGAATGTCAGAGATTTCTCCAAGGAGTGGAGATGTTGCCATTTTTCCCATCAGGGGCTGCTTTTACCACCTCCTTTCCTTGCAGCTCCTTTCCCCTTGAAAAGCAGCTCTTCCTGCACTGTGTGACTCCAAGGACTATCCCTGCATTCCTCCACAGGGAGCAGCTCCAGTCTCACTGCTCTGATTCTGCTGCTGGACTCTAATTCTGCCTCAGCTTTACTTCTGCACCCCTGTGAGACAGGACAGAGAGACAGAGAAGGGGAGTGACTGCACTGCCCATCCTGCAGGCAGGACTGGCTTCTAGGGCAGGGGGGAGTTTTTGTTTTTCTCTGACTACGAACTCTTCTGTCCTGTTTCCCAGGAAAGATTTGCAAGGGGATCTTTTCTGGACCTCGTGGCTCAGTGGGAGCCTCTCCCTGGCAGTTTTGTCTGACCCCATCCTGGGTGCAGTAAATACTCAGGTGGACTTTGTTAAACCACTGGAGAAATTTACCATTGAACCTTAACATTGTTGCTTCTGTCTTGCAAGAAGTGCATCTCCCCATCCTCAAAAACAGGGGAAAACCCAGAAACTGAGACTGGCCCTCAAAATTTCCTTGCTACTTAGAAATTTCAGTGGTCTGAGTGTGGGTAATGTCATCCATCTGTGACGGTTCAGTCTTGCTTTCCAGCAGTTAAACAGCAGGGAAATGGCATTTTGTTGTGGGGTTTTTTTGGGTTTGGGGTGTTTGTTGGTTTGTTTGCTTGTTTTTGTAAGCTATTTAGCACTAACTGTTCCCTCAGAGCAGTGTGGGAAGTGAGATGAAGGTTATCTCCCTACCTGGTACCCACAGCAGCTGAGCTTAAAGAGCTCCAAGTACCTTTATGTCAGTTAATATCACTACACTTTGCATGTGCCACGGAGTAGAATTAATATTAAAAGAGGAATTACATAATAGAGCATTAATTACTGTAGGAAATGCTACTGGAGTGACTTGATATAATTAACATACTAGGGAAGAGCTAGTAATTCCACTGTAGAAAGTACTGCTTGGCTCTCTACATGCTTATTTAGAAATGCAAAAAAAGAAGAGAAAACTAAGAGCTAAACCCTGGAGCCACAATGCTGCGTGTCATCCTGTAGTAACCAGACAGAAATGATTGATGTTTTCTCTGTAATAAGCCAGACATGAGGAAAGGTGTTTGTCTAAAGGAACATCTCTAAAGTGCTCTGGAAAAGCCCACGGATATCAAATTGCTGAGTGCAGCAGTCATGTAATTATTTTATTGTTAGTTAAAGGCCATGAACAGAGGCTTGCACTCTAAAAGCAGGGGTTTGCCACATTGCATTGTACTCACAATGTTAACTCCAACAGTAAGAATTTAGTGAGGAACAAGCACTGCAATGAGGTCAGGATAAACATAAGTATTTCCAGTTTTAACTGTGAGATTCCACTGGCTGGTAGGGACCTGCCCTAAGGCTGTTACCTCAGTGTACTGCTAAAAATGCTTCTTGTCAGGTGTACCCTTTGTTACTCCATGTGGTTGTTTTGAACTCGTGTGCAATTAAGACCAGTTCCATTGTCAGAGAGAGACAATGTCCATTAACTTGAAACCTTGAAATTCATTCATATTAAATCGGTTTCTTTTTGAGCCACCTTGAGTCCAGAACTGTCTTTTTTACTTTTGAAAGCATGGAGGTGAGAAGAAGGCCATCCTAGATGAATTTGGATATGACGAATCTCTCCTGCAGGGACTAGGCAGGCTGGGAGAGAGTATATATGCTCATCTCTGAAGCTGATGTTCTGAAATTAGTTTAAATTTCAGAGCTTAGCTGTTAGCCATGTTATCATAAAATGCCACAATGCATCCTTGTGCCACGAAACAGGCATTTTAAATACTCCATGGCATGTTCAGTCTCAAAACAGTCACAGTAATTGCATGTTTAATAAACCTTAGCAGTTCTCATTCCCATAGTAAAGTACATATTTCTGTTGTGATCATCTCATTTGTGTTCCTTTAGGTCTCTAATAAGCCCTTTTCTAGTAACTCTGTGATCAGGATTGTCCAGGGTTAGAATTGTGCTCAGTTCTCTTAAATCAGGGGTACTATGTGCAGACATTGTTTTCCTTCATCTTTTACTTTCTCTCCCTCAAATCCTTGCTCATACCAGGCTCCTGCTGAGGGATTTCCAGAAGAACACTGAGCACCACAATCATTCACCATTTTATTTGTACAAAAAAGCACCAAGCCAGACTGGTCCCCACTGGAGTCCTAGTTCCAGGCTAGTTGGGCCACTTTATTAAAATCCTTTGCTATCCCTTAAAATAAAATTAGGTTGTTTTCTTTTTATTAATCTCTAAAGAGGTTAGAACAGCCATGTTATTGAAGGGCAAACTTCCAAAGGGGTTAATAATCAGAGCAGCAAATCCTGGTCAATGCCACATCTTATTACCGAGCCAGCGCTTGGATTCTATCCACTAGAGTGACTTTAAGAACACACCAACCTGTGGCTAATCAGAATGAATGTTTTCAGCATTCATGTTTCTACTGCAAAAGCACCCAAAACTCACAGAGTTGTCCCTTCCTGCCTTCTCCTGACACTGCAGCTGCACACTGAAATGACCTGATGGAAATGTTTGCTCACGGCAGAATTGCTGAGTTGCTGCACCACAGTAAAAGTAAAAGGTGGGAGTCTATTAAATATGCAATTACTGCCACGTTCTCTCAAGCCTTACGAGCCAATTAATAGCACTTTGTATTTTCATGGCACCTTTCCTCAAAGAATATTAAAATGCTTTTAAATGACAGAGTTCTGCAGCTTTCCTGTTTGCACCAGCTACACAAACTACAGAAAAGTTGGCAGGACAAACACGCCACTTACAGTTCAGAAAGTATTTTTTTTCCAAGCACCTTGACAAATGTTTGTCTGCCTGGCTGCCAGGACTCCAGCACTGACCTCAGCACCATGATGACACTGCAGGCCTTGCCAAAATAAGCCTGACAATGACAGCGTCTCTGCCCTGATGTAAAAACCCTGAAGAAGTGACACCAGGTAATCCACAGGTTCAAACTTTCTCTTCTACACTGAATGACCCGTTGCTCCACTTTCTGAAAACCAAAGCAGCCACTTGCAAACACGGCACCATCCACAATCAATTTGAGTTTGTGGTTAAAACATTGATTGATCCAGCGAGCACAATCAAGTTGTCTGAGAAACAAATTAGCTACGTTCATTTTGTGTAAACCAACAAACAAATGAGGATAAATTATGGCTCGGACCACACTCTTCCCAAAGCCAAAGTCCATGTAAAAGCAACCTAAAAAAGGCACACTGTAGACCAGACCCTGAGCAGGCACAGTTGTGAAGAGCAAAAGGATCTTCTGTGATATGCACCTGGCTAGAACTGTCTTATAAATGAGGACATTTGTCTAAGAAAGGGACATGTGGGGGTGAGGAACGTTCTGGAGAACTTCAGGATGAAGGTCACAGAACACCTGGGTGGGATTTAGGGACACCTGGGTGGAATTTGGGTCTTTGAGGGGGCTCTGGGGGGGATTTGGTGTCACCCATTGGGTGTGGGGGGGCTTCTAAGAGGTCCTGGTGGTCTCCATGGATTCTTGGGGTTCTCCATGGGTTCCTGGTGGGGTTTTGGGGTTCCTGGGGGATCTCCATGAATTCCTGGATTTTTCCATGGATTTCCAGTGGGATTTTGGGGTTGCTGGTCATGTTTTGTTGTCCTCAGTTGGGCTTTTTGGTTCCTGCTGGGGTTTTGGGGTTCTTGAGGATCTTTTGGGCTTTCTGATGGTCTTCATGGATTCTTGGGGTTCTCCATAGGTTCCTGATGAGTTCCTGGTGGTTTTTAACCAATTTTAAACAATTCCTTTCCCCCAGTACCATCCCAAAAACTGGACACCCGCTAGCTGTCATCCTGTTCTTGATTCATTGCATTATAACCTATGCTTGAAAAAAACCTCCAGCCTTCAAAAAAAATTCTTTCCAACTATTAATTCACCTTCATCCGTCTCTACCCCAGTCAGAAGACAAGTGGCCTTTTGCCACTCCATTCAGTCTTGGCAGTAATAACGTGAAAACCAAGTTTCCTGCACACCAATGGACTTCTTACAGTCTTATTTGCTGTTATAAAATCCAAACAGAGGACATAACATTTCACATGAACTCTGCAAATGAAATAAAAGAGAAGATAGAATGCGATCTAGGAAGAAATCCTACAGTCAGTGAAAAGAAAAAAAAAATCCAGGATCCAGTAGGATCTACTGTGATGGTCAGGAAAATCTATAAAATGTCTCCAAAGTCTGGGAGCTTAGATCCAGTACTGTCTGCTGATAAACAGTTCCTGCTCTCTCACATGGTCTTTCTCCTCCCAGCTGATTAATTAATTAAACACAGTCTGTGTTCAAACTTTAGAATTAGCTGAAATTTTAAGCATAATCTCTTCTTGTAGACTTTCCTCCCGTCAGACAAACATTTGTGAAAACTCTGGGAACAAAACCCCCTTCTACCTGAGCCAAGGTTTAATGCTCTGAACCACCCAGCTTCAATTTCTCCAAAATGCTCTGCTCATTTTAGAAATGAAAGCAAATCTCCTTTTCACTTAAAGATCTGAAAAGATCCCAATTGCTCACAGGCTTACACCTTATCAATTATTCATTCTCTGAGTCAGAATTTCTCTATACAACAGGCAAGAATGTTTGAAAGGCCAGATATTGTTCATGAATAATGTTAGTTTAGTTCTGAAATAACTGGATTATACAAAAGTTATGACTTTTTGAAGAAGGTACTACTTGCTATAAGCATGACCAGGTGAATCTCCATTTAACACTTTATGAGACATGATCAGACTTCCGAAGCAATCAGGATTTTTTTACTTTCCACCTGTTTTACATGTAGTTCTTAGTACATTTTCCAGGGGCAGGGATCTCTAAACTGCTCTGAATGCCTCTCTCTCCCTGACCAGTCCCAATTGTATCAATCCTTCTCAAACACTTCTCCCAATCACTGCTTCCTATGGCTCCACAAGAAACTACAAAAAGCCTTAAATATTTACAGTTTCTTTTTCTACTTTCAGGTCCACATTTCTCCTGCTTTGTTCTGCAAAACAGAACTTCTACAGTAAATCACCCGGCATTATTGGTCCCATGTGAATGCATGCCTTTCATTTTTGTGACCTAAAATCCAACCATCTTATTGACTGCAGCTGCCCTTAAATACACTTTGGTGTCAGCAATGATTTACTTTTTAATTATATTATTTTATTTTAGATGAGTGGCCCTATTGTTTTCTTAATAGCTACCTTAAAGGCAACGTTCAAATAAATGCAACTTCAGCATCTGAGCCGGGGAAACAAGCTAATTCACAATTACTTAATGAAAGAATTTCCTACAATAATATTCTTGACGAAAATATGACCACACTTTCCAAAAGTTTTACATTTCAGTGTGATGACAAAGGGTGTCATTTCCTTGAAGTGTGTCCTTGCTGAGCATCCTTGGGAGATTCTTGCTAAAAAGACCAGCAGCGACAGTACAAGGATGGAATTATTTCTGTCTCTTTTCCAAAAGCCTGAGAGACTGCTTTGCTGGTTTTCTATTTCAGCTGCAAAGACAAGCCCTGAATCAAACGCTCACCTAATTTAAAGACTAGGCATTGGATCTTAGGAGAAAGTCCCTTTTTGGCCTCTGATATATGAATGCAATTTGTCTGCAGGAGCACATTTATGCTGCATCTGGGGAAATATTGAGCATACAGGTAAACTGGTATTTCTCCAGGGAGAGATTATAATCAGTAAAAACAAAAACATCACAATCCATTGTAAAAGTGCACTCTAGGCAATGGAAGTGGGAAGCACTGCTGAATGTGGAAGGTACAGGTTTATCCATGTTCTGTTGAGCTGATTTTAGGAAATACTTCATGAGAAAATATCCTGGGAATGCATTGTATATTGTTTCTTTCACACATTTGTGAAGCATCAGATATTAAAAATATTTATGTAATTCTGTTAAACATTTGATGCACTTTCAAGACATGGAAACTTTATGACCACAAAGGATAAAATTGTCCACCAGCTCCAGATCAAGTAATTGCTTTCAGTTTCTATGCTACTGGCCACTGTTAATCTGGCTCAACAGAGAACGAGGTATTGTACATTTTTGTAACTTTTTCTTTTTTAACCGAGTATGCAGAATTGAAAAGTAGCCAAATAAAATGTGTGGTCATTGTTTCTTCTGATTCTGGGCATCTGCCAAAAAAACCCCAACAAAACAGTGCAGTGCAAGGGTAACTTCATAGTGGGCTGTAAATTTTTTTTCGGGTTTTTTCCAGCTACTTTTGTCATTCTGAAAGTCTTTTCCTGTTTCCATTCATATTTAAAAGAACAGAGAGGAGTGGACTATGAGAAGGAGAAGAAGTTTTAGGCTAATGAGCAAACAACAACAAAATAGTTGCCCTGAGGGTCTTGACTTTGAATCGGAGCCTTGTTTATTCAGCACTAAAAACGGGTTTGGTTGCTGAAAAATGTGTTAAGATCAGTCAAAACCATTTTCCAAGCAGCAGTTTTCAACCTTTGTCCTCCTATGCTGCCAGACTCTGAAGGAAGGGCAAGGAAGAGCCCAAGGTGGTGACCCCTGAGAGGCCGCTGAGTTTCCTGAGCACTTCCATGGACTGACAGTGAGAAACAGGCCCCAGAGAAATGCCAACCATGTACTCCACTCTGTTTTGGGTCAAATCTCTTCTTTCAGACATAATTATTTATCTGCATTTCTGAGGACAGAATCTAACTTTTGTTACTAAAGACAAGAGGTCAAGCATTTGTTCCTGCTGTGATCCCTTGCTAGTCCTGAGCAGGGAGTTCTTACAGAATCCATTCTTACAGAATTCAAACTTTGCGTGTCTTGGGTTTGCATCTGTTTGCTTACCTAGGCAAACAAGGGGAGAGATGTTTAGGAGCTCCATCACTCTGCAGCCCACAGAAGACTTCATGAATGCACAGTGCCAGCATTTCAGAATCTACACCACCTACATTCCACTTAATTCCATTATCTGAACAACAACATTAGCTCTGGTGCGTCACGGGAACCTCTAGGGCCTAGAAATGACTTATGAAGTAATTATCTGAAGCATAATCATTAAAAAAATAAATTCCAACATCATGATTTCTCATTCTATTTCATTAACATGCTAGGGGAAAAAAAAAAAGAATATTCAGCAAGTTTTCTTGGCCACGTTCACAGATTTTTATGCCAGAACAATACACTGACATTGAAGGTGAAAAAGAGGTGTATGTATTGCAGTGAATAGAGAATTTCAGTCACATGGATTTATGATGAAATCATAATGTGGGGTCGTATTAAGTGAGACAAACACATCAACAAAATGCCATGGAATTTTTTTGTTGGTAGTGACACAAAGTCAAAGACAGGCTCCATCCCCATCTTTGGAAAGCTCCTAGAGCACTTTGGGCTCCAAGCCTAACAAAATAAAATGGGTGTGTTTAAACAGCTCATGAGTGTCTGCAACTTTTGTGCTTTTACATGGTTGGGTTTCTCATCATGGAAGCCCATGGAATTCCAAGATCAAAGAACCACCTATTAAACAGAAAATGTTGTTTGGCTCCATCCTTGAGCAAATTAGCACCCAAAACAGGATTTCCAAGTGCATTTTAAAGAGAAACAGATGTTATTAAGCCACTAGACGTATGAAATGGAAATAGATTTGTAACCAGCAAGGTTAAAAGAACTATGGCAGATTCTTGAAGGCCACATCCTTTTCTCCCTTTTATGAGGCCACATCTGGATGTCCTGAACAGCTTCAAAAATGATTTTATCTTGATTCATTTAGAGAGGAAAAGAAGAAAAAGGAAAGATTCAGAGAAGTATTGAGGTTATTGCTGACATCTGTGTTGGAAAATTTTAAAAGGGAGAATAATAGCGGATCCATTTAGTTCAAAGTGATTACCTGGGAATATATTGCTGTGGATGTCTGTGAGTCAAAAAAGGACCATTCAAGAAAGAGATTGGGAAAAAGGCACAATAGTCTTCAGCCTCTCAATTGGAGAACCCATTGCAGTGGGACATCCTGCCATCTCTTAGTCTAACTTCCAGATCTCACAGAAGACAAAGTCTCAGAAGACACATCTAACAGGAATCACTGTTATATTCACTTAGAAATTTGCATTTGCTTGTATTTTAACATAAATCCCCTGGATGCTTCGCTCTCTTGAGAAGCAAGAGGCTCATCTTGTTTGTAGGACCTCCAGTATTTATGGTGTTTTACCAAAAAACTCAGGCTTTTATTCCAGGGTGTGAAACTGAAATGCCTTACAAGGAATTTGGCCTTTGAAAACCCAGTTCTTAAAATCACCACAAGCTATTGCTGCTATTATTAAGGTGTGATTGAAGGAAGTCCAAGATCTTTATTAGCTTGCAGTGCTGGAAGATGGGATTTTCCATTTTAGTAGGAGATGGCTTTTCTTAAAATAACTTCAGTGGCAATAATTGCTTATTCATCTTTGGAGCACAATTTCTTCTGGAATACATTATCACTTCAGGAGTCACTGTTAAACAAAATGCCTGAAATAATCCCCTGTTGAATTCACCCCACTAATTTCCATCTAGCTTAGCAGGCTAGCTGATGCCTAGAGGTCTGTAGGACCATCTCTTTACAGCAAAGGCAACTAAACAATTAGCATGGAACTGGTTAACACCTTCTGCAGGTTTATCCTCTCATCCACACATTGCTCCTGCAAGATCTGCCTCAGGGGTGAGCTGTATTTTATCTCGTGGAGGTAAAGGACTTGTTCTCATCAATGTGTGCAGCACTCCAGAGAACTAAAATTCGGTAAGAGCTTATTTATCTAAGTGTTTGACATTTCTTGGCAGTTTTGTAAGTGAGGGCCCAAGCACAATAAAGAATATAATATTATTATCTGGTAAGAACTTGTCATTTATTCATTATACTCACATATCTGTGAGGCAAAGTCCTTGTCATAAAGTTCTTAGTGTCTGGGGAACGGAGAAATGACTCTTGAATTACAGCTGCTCTTGTGCAGAATTCTGTGCAGGATGGTGCTTCTAACACATTGCCTTAAGAAGAAAATAACCATCCTAACAGCTTGAGAGATTATTTTAGAAGAAGCAGATCTCTGTTTAATGAAATAACAGAGCACTAGCCATTAATAGTATTTAAAAGTTAGTACTACTGTTATGACGCAGCTATTTTATACTTAAAACATAAAATAAACTTTTCAATAACACATTTTAACCTGCAGTTAAAGTGCTGTAATTTCCAGCGTGCATTCAGCCAATCTACTGTGCAGCATAAACACGTAATTTTACCAGGAACTATAGCATATGTGAGTGCTTTTATTGAATTGGTTGTATAAGCAGGGCTCTGTTTACACACACATGATGGTATTTTAAACAATAATGAATAGAAAATGATTGGCTTCCTTTCTACTATACTTCACATAAGCACTGCATAAATGTCTTCATTCAAGTATTTGCCTGTCTTCATTTATTATAGCAAGTTTTTTTGCAAACTGAACTTTTATGAGGAATTCCTTCTTTTGCTATGGGAGCACGGAAACAGCATAAAAACTGGAAGATGTCTATATTAAGTGAGACAGAAGAAGGGCTAGGTATGAGTTTTAAAGAAATAAAAAGAAGATATTTATTCAATGAACACATTGAATCAATGAACATCGAGATTTTCTACTCTGAAATATAAAGATGGAGCTTGTTTATACAAACTTCAGATCTGCAGCTCCTGATCTGGTTTCTGCACGTCCTAAACCGACAGATAATCTGTGCATGAAATAGAGGTGCAAAGATATATTCACACCAGGCAGGAGACTGATAACTGAGGCTTAGAAATGGGCTCTTATCACTCTCGGTAGCATTTTTCTGGGATGTCACTCCAAGACAGGAGGATGCCACCACTGATCCAACTCACTGATTGCCTTGACCCCTCTATGGTTGTGCTGTCATGGAGCTCAGGCTCAGACACCCCCCAAGGCTCCCAAGTGACTGAGTTGTGGCAACATGGCAGGAAAAAGGAAAACAAAGAAGAAATATTAATATGTAATTACACTAATTGAATAAACGAGATTCAAAAATTGAAATCAATATGCCAGTGCTCTAAGAAGAGAAGTTCAAAGGGTGCAGGCCTCTTTCTGTTGCTGCACAAAGACAACTGGAACAGGGATTTCCAGGAGGAGTGGATCTGACCCGGGAGGTTTGTATAAACATGCCACATGTAGTGGTTATCAAAACACTATTGTTGGCTGGAATTAACCCAAATAAATTCCACTGCCTTCATCTGTGGAGCCTCATTCCAAGCAGTCCTATTAGCAGTCCTTTCAGTTTTGAGTATGTGCTGCAGTGCAGAGTAAAATATGACTTCCTGCTTTTTGTTTTAGATGCTTCCAATGGCATTAAAAATGCTATCCCTGCTGTTTTGCCTGAGCTAATTAATATCCCAAAACATGATGAAAACACGCCAGCGTGGATACACTAAGAAGATGGTATTTGGTGGGTCTACAGCAACCTGTTGTATACCTGATGCAAGAACAAGAAAATCCTTTATTAATGAAATATTCACACTCTAAGCACTAAAATCACTACTTTATCCTATAATGTTGCAGTGATTAACATTAATTAATTTTCACACATGGTATGAGAGAAATAGCAACTTCATCTTCCTTTTTCAGTATTATTCTTGTCTACTGGTTTGCGTGCAGGTTTACCTTTCTCATCACTCCCCTCTTCTCCCCATATATTTTTAACATCCTGTTGCTTTTTTACTTGATAGTGCCATGGGCATGGATTATCTCTTTCCTGCATGCCTATAAAAATAAAACACATCTATACCTGGAGGCCCTGGTCAGGTCTTTAAGGCACTGCTGCAACAGCAAAAATCAATAATACTTGGTATAGCAGAAATAAAAGAAGGTTTCTATAAGTGAAGCCATTTAGGAATTAATGGCTTTGTAGGTATGGCAACAGAGTTCCTTCCTAATTCCCTTGCTTTGTCCCTGTTGATTGTCCAAGAGGATTTAAGCTGAAGGGCAGTGGATGGTTTCTTACTGCAGGACAAATTAATTTGTGAACATCCTTTTGCTGTCACAGGTAACCAAGTTTAAAGCCAGTTTGGGGATTCGTGCAGGAGGCTGCCACCACCAAACAGCAGGACAGACACACATACAGAGGTTTCACTTCACAGAACCTGGCTTTGGGTCATCCTTAGTCCCTGACTAAGTCCATGGTTAAACTCCTGTGGGTTTGGAGTCATCTCAGGTCACGGCAAGCAGCCCAGGGTGTGCCCAAACCACTGCTCTTGCAGAGGAATCATCTCTACGTGCCTTATTCCCCCACATTCCTCAGTCACTGCTCAGCAGCTCCCTGTGTGGACAGAGGGATTTTCAGCCAGTCCAGCCCATCAAAGCAGACCTTGTGCTGTTAAATACCAGAAACTGGGACTGGCAGAGAGGGTGAGTCACTTGCACAACGAACACAAGGTTTTGCCATGTCATCCAAAGCCACAACCACGCGCTGCTGTCAGGACTGACAAGCTCCTATCCCAGAATCAGGAACACTGAGGGAGACAGGAGCAGAAAGAGAAGAGAGAGAAGGGGAGTGTATTTTGATTAAGGCAGTATGCTAAAGCTATGTTAAGGCAATATATTATGTATTAACGTTTTATAGTGCAACCTGTTATGCCTCGTTACGTGGTGCTCATAGCAGAACAGGAAATTTGGAAAAAATGTCCAAGGCACTGGCTAAATCAAGTGTTAATATCATTACAGCTGGATAACAATTTTCCAGTGAAACAATGCTAGTTTGCTGAGATCAAAAGAGATTGTAGAAATACGTATTTGTTTTGATGAATTCCTTCCCAACTTGGGCAGCTTCCTGCTGGAAAGCCACTCGGTTTCCCACCTAGCAAGCTGCTTGGGAGCTTGGGATCTCATTTATTTTGCCCATGGCTGCTACTTGAAGGCCTGACAAATCCAGAGCACACTGCATATGCTCCTAACGGGGACTCAGCTCCTCACTCAAGCCATGACTTTTTAGGATGGTTTGCCTCCCTGCCACAAAATTGAAATTTGGTTGATTTTTTGTCTCTTCAAGCTGCCTGTGGGCTGTGGCAGCTTCCCAGAATTTGTGGGCTTCTTGCAGCACTGGGAGCCTTGCCTGATTTTGAGGCTCTTCCATTTCCCTCGCCAATTTTCTGGGAGCTGAAGACAGCCATTACTGTCTCACTTTTTGGAAAACAAACACGCAAACAAAAAAGCCCCACAAACACAAAACAGCCCCACAGAAGTGGAATGAATATTCCAGCTCCCTGGAAATGCAAATATTGTGCTGCTGAACATTGGTGTGGCTGCCTGTTTATTTTAGGCCACTCTGAGCTGTCACTATTCCGATGGCCCATGGATGTCATGGTGAGGCAGGCTTTTTTGATTGGGTGAGCTAAAATACTTGAGGTGCAGGAGGGGCATTTTAAAATGCTTCACACACTTTACAAAATTGTGTGCAAGTATTCAGGAATGCCCCCTCTTAAAAAGCACTACCCTGCCTCTACATATCCATAGCTTATTACTGCTGATGAGGAGATTAAAATGCAAAAAGAGCTCTTATTAAACAGAAAATGTAGTTTGGCTCCATCCTTAAGCAAATTAGCACCCAAAACAGGATTTCTAAGTGCATTTTAAAGAGAAACAGCTGCTATTAACCCACTAGATATTTTGGCTTAAAATTGACTAAAAAGTAGGCAATAGTCTCGTTTAAATAGCATGCAAAAGAGATGTGGGAGGCAGTATGATTATCTACATTATGCATGACTGAAAAGCGAGCTCCATTTCTGTCTCTTTGTGCATCTAAATAGTGTGGAGACACACCATTGGAATGATGCACAGGGAGAATGTGTGGGAGTGGCCTCGCTTTGGAAGCTCTGTGGGGTTTTTGAGAAGCATGTGGCTCTGCCTTACATGAAGAGTGAACCCTGCCAACCCAGTCCCCAGCCAAATTCCANATAATACTTTCAGTTCTTAACCCCCACAGAGTCATTTTTCTTGATATGTTTGCAGTAATAAGGATTTTATATACATGTCAATAATGTTATCTATATGGTCAGGTTATATGTATGCATATGGACATCTACCTGAAAAATCTGTCCTTTAGAGAATGAACTAGTGAAATAAAAAGCTGTGTGAACTCTGCAGTTGGGAACACAGATTTCTTATGTGCAAAAACTTGCCAAAAACAGTATTTCACAATTTTCATATTGGAAATTTTTTTACTGTATCCCTCTGTCATGAACAAGTAAAACTGTTTTACCCTGTCAGCCCAGACACCAGCGATTTATCACATTTAAATGCAAAATTGCCTCAAAAGGAAAAAAAATCAGGTTGAATGTCGAATAGGAAATGAGTTACATTCATAGATCCTAACAAATGTGTGCATGCTTAACGATGTGTTTTGTTGACAGTTTTTAAATATTCAATTCCCTCATTTGACTCAAAATCATTCTGTTCTCTGAAGAAATGTAAAAAGCTTTCAACTCTTTTAGTCCGAGAAAAAAATAGCTGAACTCTTCAACTTGATACTTCTTTGTTCTGACCTTTTTAAAATCCACTGAAAATTCTTTTTTTTTTTTTCTACAGCTGGTCATTCCCTAAGTAACACAACCTCCTCTTTGTTCTGCTCTGTGACTGATTAGGTTGTACCTCACTCATGAAAATGAACATTGATTCTTGCTCTGCACTCTGCTTATGAACACATTTTCCATGCTCAGCCCACTGCACCTACCATCCACGTGTGTCCCAATTTATAATGCTGCAGGTGGATTCAGTGGGGACATGAGGATAAATGGCAGTGCTGTTCATACCTGGAGATATCCACAAATGAGAGGTGTGTGCATGAACTGGGTTGTCAATTAAAACATCTTGGATGCTTCCCCCTTGGCAAAGAGCTGCGCTCAGTAACATGTTTATAAACAGATTTACATAGCTTTTCATATTCTATTTTTCCCAGACGATGCAGTAAAGATTAAAATGCATTAGTGTGATAAGCCATACATATAAATGAAATAAACCTCCCAATTAAAAAAAAAAAGTAGAAAAAACAAACATAATAATAAAACCAAAGGAGCGGAAAAAAAATAAACCGTCAGCCATATGCTGAATTAGAAAATATCTGACTTGTTGGCAGCTCCTCTGACCATATAAAATCCCTCTGACCATAAAACAGCTCAGGGACATTGAGCCCTGGTAGGTCAAAGACTGAAAAACTGCAAACATCCCTCAAAGTCCTTCTCACAACATTTATCCTTCTTTCTGTGTGGAATGCTCTTTGCCTGCACTCTCAAAACTGTAACCAAACACTGAAGGTTTTGAGGTTGATTTGAATTGTATTCAACTCAAGTTAGGTTTTATAGGGATTTTTTTTAAGGTTATTTTCAGTCATTGCTTCATTTAAAGGCATTTTTCTCCAGAATTGCCAGTGACCCTCAATTTCAGTTATTGCTGGGTTTAAGTGCACCAGTCACTTAGCTGTAATGCTGATTTTTATAGTGTTTATTATGTTGTTACATTATATTAGACTGCTCCATCACAATCTCTTATTGTTTGTTGCAGCATTCCAGGAACACCCCAATGAGCCAAGGTTGCTTTCCAGCAACCAAAAAAAAAAAACCCAAAGGAAGATGCTGTGCATCCATATGGACTGAGACACCACTTACAGACAGCACGCTGAAAAATGTTTATAAATCCAAGTAATGACAAAAAATTTTCCAGCTGTTGCAGAAAAGCTGGCTGGTGTGAGAGGTTTTCCCTTTATTACCTTGATTCTGCAGGTGGAATTATGTTATTTGCTAAAACCTAGGGGTTGTTACAGTCTCCTAAGCCCCTACAAGGCTCTCTCCACTCTGAGGATGCCAGAGCTCCTTTAGCAACCTCAAGAAGTGGCCGAGTTTGACAGTTTTTGCCTGGAGTTATTGCTCATTTCTCAGCTCTTTGTCAGTAACAGCTTCCATTAGCTCACCTCAGAGACACTGGATAGGTGGAGTAATTGGGCCTTGGGGATTTTGATGGGCCTTTTTTTTTTTCCCCTCGATTGTACTGATCAATTGAGTATATTCCAGCTGCAGGGAGCAGAAGGGTCGAGGATCATTTTTTTGCCTCACACAATGGCACACCAGGAGAGCACAAAGCTTCCATGTGCTTCACCATGAAACGCAGGTGAAAAACTTTTAATGGACGTGTCCTCAAATCAGCCACTGAATACATCTGTAATGCACAGCCGAAAAAAACCCCCCAAAACTATCATCTCCACAGCATTCCTTCTGTGGAAGTCTTTCTGAAAGTGCCCTCCCTGGTTTCTCGTACCAGAGAAATAGTTTTGAAATAGTTCTCTTGTAAATGTAAACTTGTTCTCGTGTGTGTACAGCCCCTCTCTTCCTGGGATTTGAAAATGACCTTCATAAACTGCAACCATATTTGTTTTAAATGCCTCTCTTTGTGGAATGAGGAATAAATCAGAAGAGCCTCTTTTTGATGCTCTGGAGAGTGCGAGGTGAAAGTGGAACAATTAAAGAACATTAAAAAAAATCTTCAACGAGGAAATCAGAGTCTTTCACCTGATGTATTTTCAGACTAATAACTGATTTTCTGTGGACATAATCAGATCTTTAACAGCTTTTGGGTTTTGAGGTACAAACAGCCTAAGACATTATGAAAAATAAGGCAGTCAAGACCAAAACAGTGACATTTTAGGGAAGGAAGATGTAGCTGACAGTTCTGAAACTGAGCTATAGAGCTCAGGACATCAGGACATTACCTTGTTCAAACTACAGCAGTATTCATAAAGACATGCAGATGCTTTTTTCCCATTACAACAAGTTTCTCAAAGGTGAGAGTAAACTTTTTCCATCCTTAATCTTTTGTAGTCTAAGAATGCTTGGAAAAAGAGTATTATGTGCTGGGAGAATAGAAATCCTGAGAGGCACAGGAGTGGCTGGCCCATGCCTGCTGTCACACAGTGGGAAGGACAGGGAGGGACAGCACGTGGGTGGGAAGCACAGGCTGGAGAAATGGGCTTTGTAAAATTCCAAAAATGGAGATACAAATCCTGTACCCTGGGAGAGAGAACCCCATGCACTAGGGCAGTGTGGGGCTGACTGGCTGGAACTTCTGCAGCAAAGATCCCAGGGGTCCTGGAGGACACCAAGTTCACCAGGAACCAGAAACCTCGTGACACAGGAAGAAATAATGGAAAGCATCGCTCAGAATTGCAGCAAACCTCATCCAGTTGTGTTCAACAGTTGAATATAAACTAGTGCTGCTGAAAAAACAAAGAACGCTCAACGGCTTTAAATTCACACTTCAGCAACACAATTAATTTTCTTGTCAAAGACAGGAAAAGTGATATCAACCCAGCTGCAAAAAGGTTACAGACATAGCTGTTGTCTTATGCTCATAATTAAATATTGCATTTACAGTTATTATCAAATGTTAACTAGAATATGTTTCTGTCAGCCTCCTCCCCTAGGATTTGCATTTAGCATGCAAAACATTTCCACCAAAAAATTTCCATTCTATTGAAGACAACCTTTTGCCTTGCATGTGACTGAAAATAATGCTAATGCTTCTGAATGCCTTATTCCCATACCACACGGAGAGGAAGGATGGTCACAGAGCANTAGAATGAGTTGGATTATTATTATTGTTGTTATTATTATTATTATTCACAATACAGCTACATCAAGGCATCTTTGTTCCTCTCTGCCACTCCAAAGAGATCTTCATTTGATCTCAGGAGAAATGCATGGAGAAACCTTCACCAACCATCAGGTTTAATTTGGTGTGCAATTTGAGAATATTTTCAATATATTGAGGAGCTGTGAGTGAGCTTTGTTCCTCTGGTCCTCAGACTACCCGACTATAAAAACCAGCTGGAAAAATCAATCAAGTGTAACTCTTTCTTTAATTATCTTTAATCAGAATTAACTGTTGCTCCAGCTACAGGCAGAGGTTCGCAGAGAAAAATTTATGGGGTTTTTTTAACAGCTTCAAAACAGCTATGGTTCTTACTGGAATGAGTTCCAGAAGATCCAAGAATGGCCAGTGTCAGCTGGCTCTTATCTGAATTTATTTACACTGAAAAAAACCTGAAAGATCAAATATTTCTAGCAAATTAAATTGTACAGAGATTTGTCATTTTGAGAATAAGGCATAAATTGTAGGTACCCCAGGACAGCTGTTTCTGTTCATAGAAATTTAACAGCGAAAGATACAGGCTTTGTTTTATTATCAGAGGTTTTGGGCTGACATTTTAGGGCATCTAGTTATGAATTTTTAGTTCTATTTAATATATATTTAGTCTCGTATAAAAATTATAAGTAGAAGAGTATTAATCACACCTAACAAATTACAGCTCCAATGGGCCAGAAAACTCATTGAAATGAAACTGGAATTGAATTTACCGGAGCTCAGGTCAATAAAATATTTGGAATTCTTCATTCTACTTCAATATAATTTCTCTTATTACTCCCCATAAAACCCTGTATGAACTTTAATGTGAACGAGTATCCAATATTTATCACTCAGAAAAGCCTTAGGTTTCAAAATCAGAGAGCTATAAAGCACAATTGTGTACTGACCCAGAGTAACATGAAAAAGTACTTCCAAACTGGAGCACAGCTGCAAAAACCAGACAAAAATGTATATAAATATGTGAAATTCATATTCAGTCCTCACATGTTTGAAGGCCAGACTGTCCTGCAGATTTAAATGTTTATAAACAGAGTGGAGATGATCAAGTCAACATGATTTAAGACTGACTTAGACTGCAGATCTCCATGTAATGGAATGTTATTTGGATCTCTCTTGTGCCTACCCAAAGAAATTTTCATCCTGCATCCATCCTTTGGAAAATGTCCTATGGGGATGAAAATCTGCTGACAATAGCGAGGGACTGAGCACAGACATGGTGTAGGTGTCCCTCAAGGATAGGAAATCCTAAAAGAGAATCTAGACAGCTGCCTTGAGTGCGTTGCCCAAATTATCTTAGCACTCCTAGCAGATTTCTGAGAAATTACAAATATTACAAAAATCCTCTTAGAAATCCTATTAGCTTGTTTTTGTGTCCTTTTATCGCTGCTACTAGAAAGTAGATAATTTTAAAAAACCGTGGCAAATGGGAAGCCACATCCAGCCATTTCACCAGAGCGATGCTAATAAATTTCCTCACTATGAACATACCATTTATATTCATTATTCTTTGTGCCAGATGGCAGCTTTTAGGCTATTGCACAATGATTATGGAGTACCAATAGTTCAGACGTGTTTTTACTCTAAAACTGTTCTTTTCCCCAAGAAGCAGCCATTCTTTCTATAGGTTCCACAATGTTTCCTCAGGTGTTCTCTGTTCTTTCATTACAGAAGAGCCGAGAAAATATTTGGTTGTCAAAGGAAAATGAGTTTTAGCAACTGGCCACTCATGCTGGGATCAGCTGTTGTGGGTTCTGCTCTCACTTCATAATCTTCCTCTAGAAAACATCCATGTTGAGAACTACGCCTCTGACACAAGTAAAGATCATTCTGTTGATTTATAAGAAACCATGAAAGCTCAGAAATTAGTGCCATCTGTGGGGAGGGGGAGCTTATGTTGGTTCTTTTGGTATTTTCCCTACTATCCTATCTTAAATCTTTAGCTTCTCCTGAACAATGAAGTACTGATGCATGTGGACAAAAAAATAAAAACCCAAAACCAACAAACTAAAAAACCAACCAAACAACAAAAAACTGCTACATACACACACACACAAAAAAAACCCCCTACAAAAACCACCAAAAAACAACTCACAAAAAGCCCCAAACAGCCCTGAGCTATCAATTTACCCGGAGTAATAATACATCTATATTTCTCAGGAATGTTCTGCCAGTGGGTGGCTATAAGACAACAATAAAGAGATAAAAAAGCCATCAACAAGCTGGAGAACATGAAAAGGTGGCATCATTTCTCTAACACCCAGTACATCACCAGCCCAGACCTGGCAGCCCCATTCAGAGCAAAGAAATAACTCAATCCCCAGTGCCAGGGGAGTCTTTGTAATCCCAGGAAGCAGAACAGAAGAGATAATGAGATTTGCATTGTGCATACTCAACTATTTAAAAATAAGTTGACATCAGCAACTCATTTTAGCCCAGCTTGTGAAGAGCTGCAATTCCTGAGAGCTGCCCATCTGAGCTGGGACCCAGGAGCTCAAATGCTCTGACCAGTAACATTATTTCCTCCCAGTAACAATTAAAAATATTTATAGACACTCATGGTCTTAAACTTGAAAAGGAGATATGATGAATTAGTGAGAACTTCAGCCTTGGTCCTCGACTTTCCCTTTATTTTCTTGATAAAATGTGGTTTTCTTCAAAAGATAAGTTCCAAGAGTTTTGCTTGTTTTATACCTAACACCGTGCCTGGAATCAGTAAAAGGATAAATCTCTGCTGTTCATTTCTGGGAGCACATATGTCATCTAAGCAGGCTGAGAAATATCACATCTAAACAGGCACAGAAATACCACATTCACAGCACAAGAGAGGGAGGCATGGTCACAGTGCAGGCTGTTAACAGACAGGTTAACTTCACCCTTAATATTTAGGAGTACCAAGTAATTGCATGTAGAGGCTCAAGTCAGATATTTTTAATAAAAAATTATGAAGCAAAAGAAGATCATTTAATGTTGTAATTATGTCCCTCCCTCCCATTTTCTCAGAATATATCTTAATGATTTAACTGCAGAGACGGCGCAGGTGGCCACAAGCTGCGGGGAAGGGGTGGGTGACTGTGGCCACTACCCCAGAGAAATCAGAATTGTGAGAGAAAGAAATGTGTGGTTAGGAAAAACAAAACAAAACAAAACAAACCCCAAACAACAACAACAACAACAACCCCAAAAAAACCCAAACCCCAAAAAACAAAGCACCAAAAATAAGAAAAAAAAAAAGG